>CAUYSK010080804.1:0-66180 GCA_963575035.1 Avahi laniger
GGACAGTTAGTTTAGTTCATTATAATTTGTAGAACTTCATAGTTTTAATCATCTTAATGTGAATTTCAGTTTATACTTAATGTGCATTGATTCTGTTTTGAAATCAAAGATTTTCTAAAACTGTTATTCTTGCAGTAAGGCTTTTTAAAAAAATATATAAGCCCACCAAAAAAATATTTCCCAGCAAGCACTTTTCTAGGAAAAAGCTACCAGATGATATTAATAATTGGGAATCCAAAAATAATTTGATTCTGCTTTGATATTTTTTCCATAGCTCATTTAGCGCGGGGGCCACCCCATGGTCTTGGCGGGGGTGTAGGGCCTTCGTTGTTAAGCTGTGTGACTTTTGTGTGTCATCGCAGCAGGCTTGTATGCAGCTTCCTCTTCCCACCAGCTCTTCCCCTCGGTGACTCCTTGGCAGGAGGAGGATTGCTGGGTGGGAGCTAAGCAGGTTAACCCGTGAGACCCCTGCTCCAGCGTGTGGGCCCAAGGCCTTGGTCCCTTCCACCCTAGACCCCTGTCCCTGGGGCCGTCTTGGTCTTGTCACATAGAGCCTTCAGCCAGGTGGTGGACAGGTCGAAGGCTGTCCATCCCAGGTGGGTGTCGGCCCCTTGGTGCAGGGCAGGACGGGCAGTGTGGTGGCCTGACCCTGCAGTGGGCCAGAGGTAAGGGAAGAGAGTTATGGGTTGCAGGCTTCAGAAAGCAAAAACCCTAAACAAGATTTTTAAAAAGTAATATGTTAATCCCAAGAAGGAAACTTAGCAAATGATGGGAAAGAGGCCCTCGCCACCCTGGGCTCTCTGTCCTCATCACTAAAATGTCAATTACGTTGCCTTCTCCTGTTTTCTTGATCCCTCTGGGGTCCCTTCTTTGGCCATCATCTAGAGGTGACCTGAGCCCTCGGCCGTTTCCGGCTCTGAGCGTCTGGTTAACAGCATGATGACAGCCGCTCAGCTCAGTGACCCGCGTGCACGTGAGGACACCAGGGCATGTACGTGGGGTCATAGCACCTATGGAGCGCTAGCGTGGACCCTAAGTCTGCCTGACCCCTAGGCTACACTGTCGTACGGTTAATTATGTCACAGTCTGAGATTCTTTTCTCATTGGACTGTTAGCACTTGGGAAACAGGGACTGTGTCTACACTTCCTTCTTGGCCCCTGGCGGCCAGCGCTCCAGAGGGGCAGGGACTCGAGGGTCTTCAGTGCCTGGAGCGGTGCTGGGCCCGGAGGGGGTCGGTGTAGACAGCACTTGCTCCCACGTCCGGCCCTCACCCAGGTTGTCTCTCTCGCCCCTCAGGCCATCTCTCGCCTCTGTGAGGACAAGTACAAGGACCTGAGGAGAGTGACGAGGAAGCGCTCGGCCAGTGCTGACAACCTGACCCTGCCCCGGTGGTCCCCGGCCATCATCTCCTAACGCGGAGGCCCCGCTGGAGGCCACAACCCCGCGGTTTCTCCTTTAGTTTGAGAAAAGACAGACTTGGGGTGGGTTTGTTTTTGTTTTTTCCTTTCCTTTTCTTTTTAAACTCATAGCTCCGTCGGGCTGCCTCGATGACCGCCGGCTGCGAGGGAAGCAAGTCAGTATTCTGGAAACCCCGTTTCCCGCCTCTTCCCGCTGTCGGTCACAGCGCCCCCTCGTGGAGGAAACGGACTCTGATCCTGGAGGAGGAGTAGCGGGAAGGGGAGTCGTGGCCAGGCTGGGAGAATGGTAACCTGGCCCGGCCACTCCTGAAGTCCCCCACCCGGTCAGTAGAGCGCGACGGACACAGCGTAGGTGACAGAGTTGGACGTGCATTAAAGACAGTGCTGCCTTCCCACCCGGGTCAGTGTGTTCTGTGAGACTTCTTGCATTCCTTCTCGCTGCTTTTTTGGGAGCTGGGGGATTTTGTTGGTTTGTTTTTATCCTGTTTTGGTCCCACAGAGCAGAGAACATAGTTTGTACCCACCACGGCACAGACATCCAAATAAATAGTACCAGTTGTTTCTCTCTGCACCATTTTGCGAGCTGTCTCCTGAGCTTTCTTCCTCACCAGTGGGGTGTGCTTGTTAGGTCTCTGTGCACCTTTATTTTAGAGTTTTTCTTCAACACTGGCAGAATTCACTTGACTGTAGTGCTGAACCAAAAGTGTCCCTTCCCCCTTACTCGTCACCCCAAGAAAATTCTAGATTACATGGGTGCTTGTGCCTTCCGATTTTCTTGCTGTTCTGGTTTTTTTTGTTTTTTTTCCTCTTTCTCTGAGCTGAAGTTACAGTTACAAACTCAGACTTTGTGGACTGAAGGAACCAATGTGTGTGGCAAAGGGTATCCCCAGGTTGGGAATTTTTCCAGAGCACTGGGTGTTTGCCTGAAGTTATCTGTTGAGTAGGAGCCATTTCTTTGTACTCCCTGCCTAATTCATTCCTCTCCTTCCGATGTCCATTGTTGCAAGCAATATTCTTCACAATTTTTATATGTTTACTTTAAATCAAAGTCAGTCTATTTGTATAAAATTTTTTAAAAATCTAAAATTACAAAAAAAACAAGGGTGGGTGGGTATTCTCGTGGGAAGATCATTCAAGGGAAAAATGTTACTATTTACTGAGGTATTTTTCACAGAATGATTGAATAAAAAAATTCAACTTGCATTTTCATTGTGGGTGCTTAGAGAAGTTCTAAAAAATTCAAACTGTGAAGGTTTCTGCTTCATTAGTTATGACCATACTTTTTCATTCTGACTCTTCCTGATTTCCTTATGGGCTAGATAAGAATCTTTTACATAAATAAAATAAAAGGGTTAATGATAGAATATCAGAGTCTTAAGAATCCGAGTCACTTGCACATATACAATGCTTTGGGTTTTTGCATTTTAGGTAACAGTGACGGGTTTCTGAGTGTTTTCCTTTTTCAAATCTCTGTGAGGTGAACGGCACCAAATGATCTGTGTTTCACCTTCTTCCCATGTGAGCTTGGAACATTCTAGAATCTTACAGTAAATGGGTCTTGAGTACCCTAAAGTCATACACCCGGTCCCCAGACTTGCCTGCTCTTGATGAAACATGCTTGGGAAACGGAAGGGACTCAGAACGTCAAAGAGCATCAAGCCAAAAGTGTTAGTCAGGTTTCAGTGAAATTTGTGTCATATAGAAACATGAGTGTTTGGGCCAGAAATGTCACCACGGTTTTTCTGGCCTAAACTTTCTGAAGCAAACAAGCAGAATATCAAAAGTTAATTATCTTTCCATTGTAATTGTGTTGATACACTCTGTGTGGGTACCAAACTCAGCTTCTCCCTTCAAGAGTTGAATTTAGAACTTTAAATACAAATCTAAAAATGTAGAAAATATCATTTTATATTCCCTAGTCTATATAGCTTAAAAAGGGACATATTTTCTTAGCTGAATATGAATACCTCTTAAACATAAATTAGTTCCTCTCATGTAAATTATCTTATTTTACTGATCCATTTCAGGAAAGAGGTTCTGCTGCCTTTATAGCAGAAATCTTATTTTTATCCCTTTTATTTGAATGAGAGATTTGAAAATTGAATTATGTAAATATTTCAATGCATCTACTATTTTGTGGAGTTTATTAAACTACTTTAAAAAATTGTATAGTCTATTTATTGTATGTATGTACATACAGTCTGATACCTAAAATTTAAAGTGGATTCCGTAAAACCTGATTCATTCTTGTTTAGACTTACTGAATATTGTTTTAGCCTTGTGCACTGGACTCTACCTCTGTATAGGAAAATTTTCCATATTCATTAATTAGTATTGATCTGTATTAATTGATTATGTTTCTTGCACTAAGAATTTTTAAAACTCTGCTATAAGTGTAGATTTTAGTTTTACTTTGGCAGTATGAATCGACTTGACACCTAGGTAGATACTTTAGGTTCATTTCATTTTATTTTTCTACATTATGACGAATAGTTACGTTTGTTCTAAGTTTGCCAAAACACAAAACCAGTTCAGTACCTATTGATAAATCGTAGTGACTGTAATTCGTTTGCAAGGTGATTCAATGCCCTACTATTAAAGCTGGACTGCTGTTTAGGAACACATTGTCTTAGTGTAGTTTTTGATTGGAAAATTTTTGTCATTAATGAAAGATGAAGAAAAACCACACAATTTGTTGGCTTTAGATTTGGCTTAAAACAACAAAGTCATTGGGACAATAAATACCTGTCCCAATGACTTTTTTTTAAACTAGGAAGAGGGAAAGAAGTCAGGGGTTTGAAATCGAATTGGGGTCCAGGTGAGAAATCCTACCTGGAGCGGGACGTGCTCCCACGCCTTGGTGCACGGGCAGAGGCGGGGCTGCCATCGTGTCTTCTCCGGGCTGCTGTCCCATGTTCCTTCTCTGAGTTTCGGCAGGGACGTCTTCATGTTGGCGTTTCCCTTGGTCCTGAGGATTTTGATCCTCAGCTGAGCTGCAAAGCAGAATTTTAGGAGTGAATGATTTTGACTTTTCCTGCTGCTTTTGGTAACTTCTCACCTGGGGCCATATTTTACAGATTTGAAATTTTTAAAAAAAATATGATTCCTGGTTATTGTAGGTATTTATTAATAATAAGTGTTAAATAAATACATACATAGAACAAATAGTGCTTGCCTTCCTGCTGCTTTCTTTGGGTGATTATACGGAGATGAAATTCCACAGGTTTTACAGACGCTGAGTGAAGGTGGTCTTAGCCCTGTGAGTCTCGAGTGACTCACCAAACTATGACAGCTACTTAGAAACTTCCAGCAATTGAAATGGTCGCACCATAGGGACCTGGTAGAGCCCATCATGATACCCATTTTATCTTAAATCACTTGGTCTCGCTGACTTCAGTGCATCAGCATCTTGGGTGGATCTTACAGACATGGCTCATCTTCTGAAAGCCACCTGTGCCAAGCTCCTACCCTTGTGGAAAAAGAGAAGGTTGTAGAAAACGTGCCCGCGAGCTGAGGGGGGGAAAGGGTACTTAACTTGGGAGGGCGGTCCTTGACGTCCGCAGAGCTTAAGATATAAAACCCAACACTTTCATCGCGATACTGACTCGCTGTCGAATGCAGAACCTCGGAGCGGTTGCACCCGGAACAGACGGTCCCCACAGGTGCCTCAGCAAAGGAGTGATTGCAGTCGCGGTGGCGTTTGGACCTCCAAGTCCACTGACTTCCAACTTTTTCTGGTAAATTTTCTTACTAAATTTGCGAATTTGAAGGGGCTAAAGGTCCTCGGTGACACTTTCCTTTAGAAACTTTTCTCAGGGGTTCAGTGATGAGCGCCGAAATGATCTGCGTTCTCTAGCCTGCCAGGAGTCACGGAGGCTGCTGTGTGTCGCTGCAGGTCTGAGCTGCGCACCAGCACCCAGGTGAGCATTGGTCCTGGCAGCTGCATCCGACATTGGTAAGTGAAGAAACTTAACAGTAAGAAATGAGCTCAAAGGTGGCGTCTGACAGGTCTCGATAAACTCTCCTGTATCCTTGAGTGGCTTGGTTTGAGTAGGGGGCTTTATTCCTTTTAAGAACTTTTGTTTATATAAATAAGTTATTTTAAACATGGGATAAAAGGATGGCATTCCGAAATACAGTTGGGGACAAAAATATTAAAGAACTTACACATGATGTTAACACTGGTATTGATCGATGTTGTCCTGAAATCTTGGGCTTTAGTCTCAGTCCGAAATTGCTATGTGACCTTGGACAACTTACTTCACCTCTCTGGACCTCTCAGTGAACTTGACTGTGAAATACACTCTTGCTGGTTGTTTTTGCGACTTTTACTGTTTCTGAACGCACCCGGCTCAGCCATTGGACGTTCCTCTGTATAGATGCAGCGAGGCTGGACCTGGTAAAAGACAAAGTCCAAGCCTGTGAGGTCCCCAAGGGGGAAATCGGTTTCCAGGGCTCCCTCTTAAAGAAGGGTGGCCATTTGTAGACACAGCAGGTCTCATACAAGGGGCCTGGGGACGTTTCACCTGCAGCCCCATACTTCTGCAGGCCTCTCCTGATGCAGCCCAACGTTCAGCCTGTCCTTTAGGCACGCGTTGCTGGACCTGGTTTGTGCGTTTTTGTCCACAGTGGTAGGGTAGTGATCCCAGATCTCGAAGCAGTGAAGTTGGGTGTTTGAATCCACCCCGCAGCGAATCTGTCTTGAAAAGGGTGCTGCGTCATGGGCGCTCGTCCCTCTGCAGCCCAGAGCTCAGGAAGCCCAACCTCGGAAGAGAAGGATTCTGTTCCTCCTCCCGTGTGGCACCTCCCGGCCATCCAGGAGGATCGAGAACGCAGCTGCTTGCAGCCTCCCCAGATCTGCCTCCTCTCGCCAGCTCTTGGAGTCCACAGAAAAGGACTTGCATTTGAGGGGACCACTAGAGTTGGGGTCCACTCCAAGAAAAGAGCAACATTTGGGGGGCAGCTCATGGCCAGCACCAGGCCTCGGCGAAACACCTTGGACACATGATCTCGCGAGTCTTACAGCTTTGCTGGCTTCTGAGTTGCTTCGTCTTTATTTTTTTTTTTAACTTATTTTTTTTTCAGAGAGAGGGTCTCGCTGTCACCCAGACTGGAGTGCAGTGGCACAATCATAGCTCACTGTACCTTTGAACTCCTGGGCTCAAGCCATCCTCCTGCCTCGACATGCTCACTACCACGCCCAGCTAATTTTTCTTTTTTGTAGAGATGGGACCTTGCTGTGTTGCTCAGGCTGGTCTTGACCTCCTAGCCTCAAGCGATCCTCCCACCTCGGCCTCCCAGAGGGCTGGGAGTACAGGTGTGAGCCACCGCGCCCAGCCAGCTTCATCTTAAAAATACAGAAATGTGCCCCTCTCTAGATTACCCTGAAACTCTTTCCACTCCTAATATTCAATTCTATGAATGACTTGGTTATTCTGGAATTTCCAGGAGTAGTTCAAGATTAATAACACCATGTTTACTTACCCCTGTAGTCTTTGCAAAAGAACAAACACAGAATTTGGAAAAAGCCAGAGCGTAGCATCCCGGAGTCCCAAATACTGATGAGATCCTTCAGTGGTTCCCAGCAGCTTCCTGCACTGAGTGGTGCCTCAGTGTAGGCGAAACTGGAAACAAAATTTCTCTCCTAGAATATTACCTAAAAAACAGGTATTCATTTGTTCTTTTGGAGAAAGGGTCTCGCTCTGTTGCCCAGGCATGAGAGCAGCAGTGTCCTCACAGCCCACTGTCACCTCAAACTCCTGGGCTCCAGTGATCCTCCTGTCTCAGCCTCCTGCGTAGCTGGGACTGCAGGCATGTGCCACACCCAGCTACTTTTTCTATTTTTTAGTAGAGACAGGGTCTCACTCTTGCTCAGGCTGGTCTCAAACTCCTGAGCTCAAGCAATCCTCCCGCCTCAGCCTCCCAAAGTATGAGGATTACAGGCGTGAGCCACCTTGCCCAGCCTGTATTCATTTTGTAATGAGTAAATTTCAATAAAAGCTAAACCTGGTGTAATTATTTCATTCAATGACTATTTACCGAGTGTGGACTGTGCTGGACACCGTGTCTACTCGGTGTTGGGGGTTGGTACGACAAAATGGATGAGGTCTTTGCTTTCCTGGGGGACATTCTAGCGGGGCAGAGGGCCGGTGAACAAGTTAGCATCCAAGTAGGAATGTGGCAAGTGTCGTGAAGGAAATTGGGTGGTGTGACGATAACTAGGAGGGGCAGCTTGGTGGGCATGGCCATATTATGAGCAGGAGTCTCCATGGAAGAGCCGAGAGAGGAAGAGATGAAGGCAGGGGCGTGGTTGGGGCTGGCGTGGAGCTGCCCACCTGGGCCTCACAGGCCCCGATGAGGGACACGGACTTTAAGAGCAGAGGGAAAGTGCTGCGAGTTTGACTGCGCTGTGCCAAACATGGTTCTGGTGCTCGGGGAATGGATCTGGACAGCAAGCACAGCCCCTGCCTCTGTGGCCTCAAGCTCAGGGGCCAGAAGAGCCACGTACCCTTCACAGGTGGGACCTTGCAGAAGAACACCTGGCACGTTCACAAGACCATGTTCTTGAACGGCATTTCTTCCTGCAAGCATTCATGGCTTCTGCAGTTCATTGAAGGTCTTAGATCAGTAGCTTTTGAGTACCTTGAAACTAATACTGCTATCAAGAAAATCTAGGAGAAACAACTGGAAAATGATCAGTAAGAATGCAGTAAGATGGCAGTTACAAAGTCACTGTACAAAAATTGACAGCTCTCCAATTCACCAGCAATAACCCATTAAGGAATATAATGGAGAAAAGATGCCATTCAAAATGGCAACACATTAAGCCAGGCATGGTGGCGCACACCGGTAGTCCCAGCTACTCAGGAAGCCGAGGCCGAGGATCATTTGAGTCCAGGCGTTGGAGGCTGCAGTGAGCTATGATGACACCACTGCACTCCAGCCAGGGAGCCAGAGCGAGACTCTGTCTCCAAAAAAAAAGGAAAAAAAAATTTGCTAAAAGAGTAGATTTCAAATGTTTTCACCATGAAAAAGAAAAATAAGTTTTTGAAGTGATGGATTTGTTAATCAGCTTAATCATTCCACCTTGTAAAAATGTATCAAAACATCACATTGTGCCACATAAATACCCACAATTATTATTTGTCAATTAAAATTACAAAAGTTGAGCTATGTGGTGCAGAGCCTGGGTGTGTAGATCTGGGTGAATGTTGCTGTGGGCCGGTGTTAGGGAGAGATAAGTCTCCATAGAGGTGTCTGTAGCAGACATGGGAGACTCCAAAAGTCAAGTAAGGAAGTTTGAACAGTGTCATTCAATCGACAAATACTGCCTTAAACATTTTTTTTTTTTTTCAGAAACAGTACTGACCTCTTGTATTTTGAGGCACTTGCAATTTTCAAAGATTTTTTCTTATCTCCTTGGTAATTCCCTGGTGTAGGTAGAGCAGATGTTCTCCCCGCTGCCTTCCAGAAGCGTCTGAAGTCCAGAAAGGCTAAGTGGCTTGGCAAACGCGGCATAGTCAGCAACTGACAGGTCTTCCAGTTAATCCGCAGCTGCCCCTAAAACCACAGAGCGAGGCAAAGTACACCTGTCACATGAATCTCCAAGCGTGTCACCCTTGGAGAAGAGACAGCTGCAACACTTTTAGCTAAAAAAAACCTTAGCAAACAGCATACCTATAAGCGTGCCTGGTGTATAGGGATTCTGTTAATTTTATGGTTGCTAGATATAGAAACCACGCAGACAGCGGGTCTGGCCTGGCTGATGGCACTTTACAGAAATCTGGCACTTGCTATTTCAAGATTGCTGTTTGGCCCCTTCCCATCAGGTTTAAGAGCTTCGGAGAGTCTAGAAACCCAGGGATTTCATGCCTGTCCACCACTCGTCCCCTCCCTGATGCCACGGCCCCCAGCTTTGGCAAGTGTGGTCTCATTTTTAAGTTTGAGGTACTTTTACAGGCATGAGCCAGGCGCAGTGGCTGTAATCCCAGCACTCTGGGAGGCCGAGGCGGGAGCGTCGATTGAGCCCAGGAGTTCTACATAGTGAGAACCCATCTCGACAAAAAATCTTTAAAAATTCGCTGGATGTGGTGGTGGGCATCTGTATCCCAGCTACAGGGAGGCTGAGGCAGGAGGATCGATCGAGCCCAGGAGTTCAAGGCTGCAGTGAACTGTGATGATTCCACTGCACTCCAGCCTGGGTGACCAAAAAAAAAAAATAATCTTCCCATCCCGAGACTTCCATTGGCTGTCTTAGGATGGTTTGATCTTCCTTGTTTATGTCTCCGCTTTGACGTCATGTCTTCATTGGCCTTTTGCAGCCACCTCATGTAAAATAATACCTGTCCCTACATGTCACCTCATCCCTTGCTGTTGGGCCTCCTTTCTCTCCTTCATGGCATGTCATTGCCTGGTGGTGCCCTGCTTATTTACCCAGGGTCTAAGCTGTCTGTCTCCCGGTTAAAGGCAGAGGCTGCCACTGCCCATCTGTAACAGAAATTTGACTTCATTGCTTGCTAAGAGGGGGACAGCTGGCCAGGCAGAGTCTCTGAGCAAAGGGGGCACCTGATCTCACATAGGGCACCTGCTTGCTGTGACCTCCCATGTAGAAGAGGCGGGCCAGCTCTCTGGGGCTTTTTTTATAAGGGCACCAATCCCATTTGTGAGGGCTCCACACTCATGACCTAATCGCCTCCCAAAGGCCCCACCTCCTAATACCATCACCTTGGGGATTAGGTTTCAATACATGAATGGAGCGGGGCGCACAGACATTCAGACCATAGCATTTTTCTTGTGTGATTTTCCCCTCCCCCCTTCTCCTTCTCTTCCCCTTGCCGCCTCTTCCTTTCTCCTGCTTTTCATTTCTCTTTCTTTCCTAAGGGTACGCTGTTATTATGCCCAGGTTTAACTCGATCATTTTCATGGACTGGTTAGAGTACTACATTTCAAGTTGCTTGCAGAGAGGCAAACACTCGTCTCCATAGTGAAAGGATAGGTTAGGGATTAGTGGAGGGAATATCTTGCTCTTTCTCCTTGTCCCGAGGGTGAAGGGAAATTGGGATGAAGGTTGACCAGATCATCAGGTAGGGATTTCTACCCTTGACCAAGACCAAGAACGAATGGTACTAGACTAGATGGCCTACTGTAGATAACTAAAGAACCTAAATAAAATAGATGAAGCACAGATTCTCAGACATCATTGACAATAGGGAAAAGATCACAATCCCTGACATAATGGAAACAAATGATGGTTTAAGCTTTTACCAGAGGCACTTTTTGAACTGCGCCCAGAAAGCACCCAAGAGCATGGGAATCCCAGAGTTGAGAAGACAGATCAGAGTTTGGGGGAGGCTGGCACAGCTGAAGTGTGTAGGGCAAGACACAGGAGGAAGCTACACAGAACTTCAGGCCTCTACATAGACGTCCCCTGGAGTATTTGGCTGAATATTAAACTGTGCTTGCAAAGCATGGAATATTTATGAACTTCACAAGGTCAGGAAATGAACAACTTCAAGGAAGCTGTAAGATGAACAGTTCCTGGGTCTCAAACACGGCAGGGAGACATGTAAGTGCCGAGCAGCTGCAGTTGGAGGAACTTGTTAAACACCTGTGAAATTCAGTATGGACTCAAGAAATGTAATACCTCAGTAGTACAAATGAGATCTAGTAGTCGGCCAAATTAGATCTACACTAACAAAGCTTAAAATAAGCCGCAGAAAGAGTCAAGCTAATACGCAAACAACTGCCTGTCAAATTGAAATTCAACACTGGAGGAAGATAAAATCCAGACATGCAACAACATAACATACACAATGTTCAGCACCCAATAAAAATCTCTAGGCCAGTGCGGTGGCTCACGCCTGTAATCCTGGCACTCTGGGAGGCCGAGGCGGGCAGATTGTTTGAGCTCACAAGTTCGAAACCAGCCTGAGCAAGAATGAGACCCCGACTCTACTAAAAATAGAAAGAAATTGGCTAAACAACTAAAAATAGAAAAAATTAGCCGGGCATGGTGGCGCATGCCTGGAGTCTCAGCTACCTGGGAGGCTGAGGCAGGAGGATTGCTTGAGCCCAGGAGTTGGAGGTTGCTGTGAGCTAGGCTGACGCCATGGCACTCACTCTAGCCTGGGCAACACAGTGAGACTGTCTCAAAAAAAAAAAAAAAATCTCTAGACACATGAAGCAGGAAAATATGACCCATAATAAAGAGAAAAATCAGTATAAATAGATTCAGAAATAATAGATCCAGATGTTCAAGGATTTAAAAGAAAACAAAATGAGTAGAATGGTTACACCGACATCAGAAAAATATACTTCAGGACAAGGAATATTACTAGATATGAAGAGGGACATTTCACAATGATAAAAAAGGTCACTTCATCAAGACGACACAAAAATCTTAACGTGTATGCAACCGAGATCTTCAAAATACGTAAAACCAGTTGATCAGAAATTAACATCTATACCTACTGTACTAAATTAAAAAGAAAACGTTACACGGATATTTGCAAGGTCATCTGTATCAACATAGATTTATTAAGTATACCATCCTAGGACATTAACCTGGGAGACAGGGAAACAGTTTAACAAATACAGGCTTTGGCCTCAAAAAGTTCACAATAGGGTTGAAATACAGAACACAGACACAGAGAGATTAAAAGATTAAAAGATATGTCTCATGATGTATTTTCTTTCAACTTCTGCCTTTCAGTCTTTGAATCAAATAAATCATTAAGCTCTTGGTAGCCGTTTTCCATGTTGAGGTATTAGCGCTCAGCCTTACAAATGCCAAGGTGGCTGCTCAGTCATTCCTGCTATGGCCGAGTAGCTGCGTGGCCCCCTTCCTAGGTTCACCTGCAACCCTCAGAACTGGGATTCGGGGGGAGACTCATTGTTGACATCACGGAAGACTAGCCACCTCCTTTGGGGTCCCAGTCAGGCTTGCACAGGAGGCCCAGCATCCCGCGTTGTACCCATTCTCCAAGCAAGCCGTGAGCGGTGAGTGCACTCACTTGACAAAAAATACTTCTTAAAAAAAGGAAAAAGATCAGTGCTCGCGGTGACTCACGCTCATTATGGTTAATTAAACCAGTAAAGCACCGCTTAGGATGAGAAAGGAGCCACTCCTTGGGAAAAAAATCATTCTAACATACCTACTTTGGACACACACGTTTAATCTTTTAAAATCCAGTCATGTTTCCCAAGGAGATTGCCTGGAGATAGTGTTGGGATTTGAATGGATTACCCCGAACAAGGTCTTTCCGTAAACCCAAACTCGGCTCACAGGAAAAGCTCTTTGAGGGCCTGCCAGCTCTTGGCGAGAAGGATGAAAGTCGCTTCCCAGCAAACCCGCCGTAGTTCTCGGCCCGTTCCAGAAAGGAAAAGCAGCTTCTCAAGAGATACGTCTCTTCCAGTCTCGCCTGACAATGAGAACGTCCCCAGGACGCTTCCCCTGGTTTCCCAGTTGCTCCCGTCTTTGCATGAAATGGGAAGAATACGGACTTGGGAGTCCAGTGTCCTGGGGTAAATTCCAGTCCCCCACTTACAGCCCGTGTGCTCCGGGGCACTTGTGAAACCTCCCGTGGAGACTTTCTTCATCCATAACTACCTCGCCCACAGGTGTGCGTGCAATGCAAATGTTAGTTCCGTCCTTCGTGCTGCCTGTATACCTCTGTGATAGGCCTTGTCACTCACTATTGCTACACGACAACTGTGTCTCATGTCTTCAGGGATCTGGAAAGCTGGGTGCCGTCCTTACTGCGAGGAGCGAGCATGCCTCCTCCAGGGGAAAGGCTGTGTCTGACTCCCCCGCGTCCTCAGTCCTGGCGCACTGCCAAGCACAGAGTGGATGCTCGGTGTGTTTTGTTGAATGACACCCTCCTTCTTTTTCGGAAACACTCAAATTCTCCATTACCTTCTCCTCCTATCTCTTTTTTTTTTTTTTAAGACAAGATCTCACTCTGTCACCTGGGCTAGAGTGCAGTGGCATCATCACAGCTCACTGCAACCTCAAACTCCTGGGCTCAAGCGATCCTCCTGCCTCAGCCTCCCAAAGTGCTAGGATTACAGGCATGAGTCACTGTGCTCGGCCTCCATTACCTTCTTTAGGGAAGAAAGAGACAAGACCAAAACAAAACATAAAAATGCCTTCAGTTTATTCCTGGAGAGCCCTCGCAGAGTCAGTTGTCTTTTAAGCGGAGGCCATGGCACTCCTGTGGGATGCAGAGTGAAGGCCCTGGGTTCAAGGCCCAGCTCCACCACTCACCGGCTGGGTGGCCTCCAGCCATCAAATGCACAAGTGTGCCTGCACTGACCAGGGTGGGCCTGGCCTGTGGGAGGGACCCAGATCGTGCTCTTGGATGTAAAAGTGATCTTTTGCACAGCTGATGGCACCTGAGCCAGCTCTGCTTTGTCACCCACTCTATCTTAAACCTTTGTACCAACAGCCCTGCAGCAAACGAAATGGGATGTTCCTTACCTTCCTTTCATTTTTGTTCTTTAAGAGAAGATCTGAATTGTAAAGCCCTCCTGAGAGGTCCCCTGACTCTCAGATGGGTGGTGGACAGGGTGGGGCTTTAGCTCAGAGATGAATTAACCATCCTCTGCTGAACAGAGCCGTCACTGGTACCAAACAGACTAATCACTTGTCCCTAACCAAAGTGGCTGTGAGTGGTTGGAGGGTTGGCGTCTAACAGTTGTGAGTTTTAAAATAGATGGAATTCTTTCATTCCCCCTTCTAGTGTTTCATGGCGGACAACAGAGAGAAACACACGAGGGGGCGGGTACGTGAACTGGTTCGTTCCTTTTAAAGAGACTCATTCATCTGACACTGAAGTCACCACCATCATGGCTGCCCCAGATCTTTGTTCCCTTCCTTCCTCCTTCTCCTCCTCCTCCCTTCCTTCTTTCCTTCCTACCTTCTTCCCTCCTTTCTTCCCTTCTCTCTCTCTTTTCTTCCTTCTTTCAGCAATTACCTAAAACATAAAAACAAATAAGAGGTCAGCGTGAGGAACAGCTAAACCTGAACGTGGCCCTTGGTCTACGTGAGAGGGCTGAGCTCCCCCAAACGGGAACGTGAATTCACAGCCCCCTGAAAATGCTCATGGAAGTAAATACGTGAGAGACTGATGCTGTCGTATTGTTTCTGGAGAGCTTAAAAAAAAAAAAATCCCTAAACACACTTTGCACTTAAGATGCAATTTTAATTTTGGTCTTTTCCATCAAGGCTGAAAGCAAGAATTAACTGGCTCAAGTCTAAGTAATACTTTGCTGAGGCCAAAGATTGGCCCCTTGGGGTCGGCTCAGTGACTCCCATCTGGGTCAACTCCACGATGCTGAGATCTTCGCTCCTGGTTACTAACAGTGCCAATTTTATTTCCTAATTTTCTGCTCACTTTGCCAAAATAATAAAGACAAAACATGAAATTGGGGAAGAATTTGGTGACTGTCTCATAACTTGCCTTCAAATCCTAGCAAGTGGCTCCTTTTTTTCCCTTCAAGTGCCTTTGAGGTGGGTGCATAAAGCAGCACCCTGTGCCTTCCCTGTGCTGCACCCATTGTGCACCTACTGTAACCACTCATTTATTGCGTTCTAAAAACATCAGTCTCTCTGCTGAAGGCGGGAACCCGTTAACTTTATCTTGATTGCTTTCCCAGAGTTCTCAGCAGGTGCTCCGTGCAATTGCAATGAATAAATCCTCGTGACTCCATGAAGCAGACATCCTCTCCTCCAGTCTGAAGACAGGAAAGCAAGCTCAAATGGATTAATATTCACTCAAGGTCAAACACTGTTTAGTGGCTGGAACCGGAACTGAACTCAGACCCTCTAACCTTGAAGTTTGTGCTATTTCCCTCCAAATGACTTCTTTGACTACCAGTGGCTACTTTGATGAATATTTTTTTAATGGATTTAACTCTAAGAAATAAACAATTCCCATCCGTGAAAGCAATAGGCATATTTGTGGCCAGCGCAGAGCCCCCTGCTGGACATCCAGGGATACTTCTACGTCCCTGCCCTGCAGTGGGACATCAGCCCCCGAAAGAGCTGTTACATGATATTGCTGCGAAGCTGCACGCGGTAACTTGGTCCATGTGTGTGTCCTATAAAGGATTTTGGGGCATTTTAGTAACTTTCAAAATGAGCTGCTTGGCCAGAGGTGCAAGTGAACTAGAAAGAGGGAGGAATTGATCAGGGAGGTCTCGTGGCTCTCTTACCCGCTCCAGTCTCCACTCAAATGTGTGCTTTGCACGGAGCCTGCTGCTGGCTGCCCCCTAAACCTTGCCGTCCAGTAGCCTCCTTCTTTGCTTTATTCTTCTCCTTAGCACTTGCCACTGTCTAATTAATAACTCATTTTGCTGAAGATATTTATGTTATTTAGTGTCGGTCCTTCCTACTAGAATGCAAGTTCGGTGAGGGCAGGGATTTCTGTCCATTCCATTCTCTGCCATTTCCCCAGTGCCAAGAACAGGGCCTGAGACATACTAGGTGCTCAGTGAACACTTATTATATTAGCTATGTCCCTCACACCATCAGTGAGATTTTGAAAGGTGTCCATACGTCAAAGGGTGTTGATAGAAACAGTGACAAGGGAGAGAATGATTCCTTCCCATCTGGATAGTGAGAAAACGAATCGGGTTTGATTTCCATGGAAATCCCAGGAAGGGTGTTCTGGAGTGTTGCTCGGGACCCGCAAACAAAAAAGCAAGCTGGTGGTGGAGTCTTTGCTTTCTGCACAAAGAAATCCAATTCCCAGTGACTACTGGGGACTTGTGCACCCTTCCTGCCTGCACGATCCTTCTGTTCAGTTTCTGAAGGGTACATTAGAAAGATTTCCTTGGAAAAGTTAAAATAATACAATTTCAAATACTTAAAGTGATAATATTGCGCCACCCAGATAATTGTATTTCTTTAACATCCTGGACAGTTGAACAATTTTTTTGTACTTAAGTTACGGATCAAAAATTCTCCAGCCAGGGTGTGGACGCCAAATACCTTTGAAGCTGTGTACTGAGGTTGGAGGGTCTTGGGCACATGTTAATTTCACCAGTAAGATTGGAAAGGTGGACTAAAGAGGTTTTAAAGTAACTTCCATTTCCACATTTGCATGGATCGGCTAGTCTGTGGAAAATGGAATTTTGGGGGTCCATGCGTTCCCCACTGGGGCCTTGTGGAATGTGATGTAGAGAACTGCTGCTTAACAGCCTCAGGAGTAAGGTGTTTGTTGACCCACTTTCTTCATCGGACATGTTTGCATGTGACAGGAAGTTGTTTTAGTTAATCCCTTCCCTGGCAAGATCTTGGCGGGGTCTTCTTGGCAAGCACGCCCTCCTGTGGCTTGGGGAAGAGGCATCATCTTGTCATGACTGAGAAGACAGATTTGTGTCCTTCCAATGTCTCTGAGAAGATGTCACCAAAGCTTATCCAAGGTGGGAACAGTGCTTGGAAGTTCTTTGCCTCCTTTGGGAGAGGAGCCACGCCTCTCTGCTTAGAAGAACGAGCGCAACTGCAGCAGACAGATGCTAGGGGGCGCTCTGGATGCCACCTTGGTAGGGAGAAGACATCGGGATGCTGGGAAGTTGAGTTGAGCTGCGGTTGGAAATGCAATCCAACAAGGTTTGGGGACCTTAGGAGATAGACAAGTCTCAGCTGAAGGAAAGTTCATCCTTGTACCAGTTGCTAATTTTTAGCTGTGCATCTCCTGTGGGGAGTCTGTGGGTGTAGCCTGGGTGGGCTACACAGAGTGGGTTCACGCTGGAGTTCCTGTGCCTGCTGGAAAACCAGACTGGTGGGAAAGTAATTGGTTAGAATCTACTTTGTTGGTGGATTTACACATGCGGATGGGATGCAGCTGTGTGCCTGGTGACTCTGCCATGCGGGTGCAGATGTTGAACACCTGCTTCCTATCCACAGTCCTGAAAACGTGTAAATCCTGATAACAAGTGAAACAGTCATTTCTGAAATTAGATAATTAAGCTATTCCTTAAACATACACGTGCACACACATACACCTCCCGAAACCAAACACGTGCCCTCGTTTCCCAGCCTATTTCCCTGGGGTCCGCTTCTCTGGCCAGCTTTCTGTGCTAAAAGATGAGAACCCTGGAGCACCCACCCTCTGGGGACAAGGCCACTCCAAGACCCCTGAACTTTCACTGGCACCTCATTCTCGGCAGCTAGTGAGCATGAAAGCCCGGTTATTGGGGACGCATTATTGGCTGGGCGCAGTTCTGAGTGCTGCAGACATCTTATTTATTCCTCGCCGTGGTTCTAGGGTTGGGCCTTGTGATTTCACAATGAGGGAACCGAGCTAAGTAGCTCCCACAAGGGTATGGTCACGAAGCTGGAATTTTAATCCAGGCTGTCAGAATCCAGAGCTCATGTCCTTAACCTTGATATTAGGCTGCCTCCGTAATAATTTTCATGCAGAACAGATGTTTTCTAACAGTTCTTCTTAGATGCAGATTCTTTTATTGAAGGAGAGTCCTGGCCAAAGCATAAAAGTCAACCCAGATAGCAGCGAGGTGTCTGACTGAAGCAGGAGGGGCAGGGGGAGGGTCTGGGGTCTCAGCCCCTCCTCTACTTTTTGTGACCCTTGAGTCCCTAGGGTGCCGAAGGACACGTTTCTCTTCTGAATTGACCCTTCCTTGGACTCAGCTGCTCTTCTTTCTATTACTAGTAGATCCCTATTATTAAACGCAGTCAGGCAGGCATGGTGGCTCACACCTGAAATCTTTGTGAGGTGAGGCCAAGGTGGGAGGATCGCTCCCTCCCAGGAGTTCCAGACCAGCCTTGGCAACATAGCAAGACCAGTCTCTACAAAAAAATTAAAAAAAAAAAAATTAGCCAGGTGTGGTTGTACATGCCTGTAATCCCAGCTACATGGGAAGCTGAGGCAGAAGGATCACTTGAGCCTAGGAGTTCAAGACCAGCCTGAGCAACATAGTGAGACCCCATCTCTATACGAAAAAATTTAAAATTAGCCAGGGATGGTGACATGCATCTATAGTCCCAGCTACTTGGGAAAATGAGGTGGGAGGCTCACTTGAGCCCAGGAGTTCGAGGTTACAGATAGGTATGGTGACACCACTGCACTCCAGCCTGGGCTAGACAGAGCAAGACCCTGTCTCAAAAAAAAAAAATGTTAAATGTAGTCAATCCTCATTATTCGTGTTTGCAAATTCCCCTGCTTGCCAAAATCTATTTGTAACCCCAAAATCAACGTTCCTAATGTTTTGCTTTTGCAGTCATTTGCTGACGCGTGCAGCGGCAGTGGGAAATTTGTGTCACCAAACCACGCACCCGGCAGAGGTGGGGTGAGGTGACGCTCCGCCTTCCTGTTTCTGCTCTCATATTGTAAAGGACCATTTTTTCCCACGGCCTATTTAGTGCCACGGCTGTTGCATTTTTGTGCTTTTTGTTGGCGATTTGGGCATTTAAAATGGCCCCTTGCACAGTGCTGAACTCCTGTCGCCTGTGCCCCGGCGCGGGAAGGCTCTGACGAGTCTTGCAGAGAAAGTACACGTGTTAGATGTGCTTCATTCAGGCATGAGTGATAGTGCTCTTGGCCATGAGTTAGGATATATTACATAAATCAACTATATCAAATAAGGTGTCTTTGAACAGAAACACACATAAAACACAGTTATGTATTAATTGGTTGACAAAATTTGTCACCTAACTGTGTGTTTCCCCAAAAAGCCGCCAGTATTCACTAATTCAGAATTTGTGGCAACTTTATAGCCGATAACTACCACAAATAATGAAAATTGACTGAAGTTATCATATTTTGACAGCCTCTTACAGGCCAAATAATGCGATAGAACCTTATTTAAGTGAACCCTAATTCTCCACTCTGTAAGTTAAGTACCAGTGTCCCCAACTTATAGACGGGAAAACTGAAGCCTGAATAATTTGTCGATGTCACTAAGCTAGATTGAGGTGAGGCCAAGGCCGGATAGCATGTACCTCTACTGTTCTCTTTCCTGTTTGTGAACTGCTTGCATTTTGTGAACGAATAATCCCAGTTTGGCATGTTGGATAATTCGGCCACATCCAGGTCCCTGAGTGAGGCCAGTGGGTGGAGCGCGGAGGTCTCCCAACCTGTGTCTCTGCTCCATAAACAAGCACGTGGGAACCTCCCTAAGGATGCTGGGCTGCTCTTGGGGACAGCCAGGTGTTCATGCTCCAGCCACCTCTTCCTCTTCTTCCTTTCTTTCCTGTCTGGCTTCGAAGCCACTGGGTTAGGATTTCCAGGTAAGGCAAAATGTGTCTCCTAACAGGAGAGAGAGAAGAAAAGAAGACGGAGGAAAAAGACAAGGAATGAGGATGGTGTAGATTTAGAGAAGGAAGAGCAAACGTGACCAGGGTGGGGAGAGAGACAGACAGCGCTGGCTGTTCATGGGACGTACTTGAGCCAAAGGAAAGACACAGGTGGGTGCCCCGCGGAGCAGACTCTGAGATGTACCCATCGCTGACACTCAGGTACCTCATTAAATCTTTAAATCATTTTCACGTCTCTCGTCTCGTTTTGCATCTCACAACCCTCCTGAGTAGGCGAAGGGCACATTCTTTTCTCTACTTTACTGATGAGAAAACCGAAGCATGAAAAACTCTGGTGATTTGCTCAAGGTCACACGGTTGTAATTTATTCGACACTTGGGTTAGGCTATTTCTATCACACAGCACAATTCAGTAATCGCTCTCTTGGCATTTCAATTTTTTAAGCCGATATCATGAACAGTCTATTAGGAGACAAAGAGATTGTCCTTTACTTTTTACTTGTACCGTGTGACTATTTCAATATTTTTACTTAACTACAGTTTCTCGAATTTCATAGCCCACGTTGAAGCATTTGACTAAAATGCAGCAAGACGACCGTTCCTTTCAAGGGGGTCAAAATGTTTTCCGTGGATGGGAGTGTGTCATTGGAGTAAAGATGAAAGCAGCTTTGTTGCACTCCTCTTCTGGGAATCTTTCTAGGGATATTACGAAAGTCAAGAATAGATCAGAAATGAAGAAAAGATAGGAATATAAAGGAATAGCTTTCATGGAAAATTGAAATCATTCCTTTAAAGTTCACAATTTCTACCCTGATGATAGATCCCCAACCTTGCAAGATGGGTTCTTCCCAGATGTAAAGGTGGCCGTCACCATAGGATTTTGATGCAGCCGTGATTGATGTCGGCAGGTCCAGACGGTGATATTTTATTACAAATTTAACAGACATTTATTAAGTAGATTCAATGAGAGCAGCCCCGGGCTAGATAGGACTGGGAGATTCAAATGGAAGATGTAACCTAGGAAGGCTGCACAGGCCAGCTGGGGACCGAAACCCACATCCTCTACACGCTAGGTGCTTGCATTTCACGCCATCTTTTCACGTAAGCTTCCTGCAAATGCCAACAGGAATGGTATGGTTCTCTTTATTGCAAGATGAGGATATCTGGAGAGATCTAGTAACTTCCCCCGTGAGTGAGGGGCTGCCCTGAGATTTGCACCCAGGCCTTTTGTCTCCAAGTCGAAGAGCTCCCCCCTCACTAACCCACACAAGAAGCAGGTGGATAATAACCGAGTCACAGTCTAGAGCTGGGACACACAGCAGCAGCGTGGATTTCTGCTTGCAGCAATGGTATAGCAATTCCGAATAAAGGCAAGGTCCCTGCGGGTTAGTGTCATGGTGGGGTGGTGAGTCTTCCTAGAGAAGACGAAACACAAACACGGTAGGGCTTCTTGCACAAGTGCAGTGGTTGTGCAAATGCCTTTTTAACAGAGAAATTTGCTTGACTGGTTAACAGAAGTTTTCTTTCTTGGGTTAAAAGTAGTTGCTTCTATTATATCCTGCAGCGTCTGTCCTGGTGGGGACACATGAGCATTGCCACGGCCGGGAATATCCCCAGAGGGTAAGAATAGCCCACAGTGAGAGATGACCCGTGCTGTTCTGGGCGCTGCAGTTGTCGGGAATGCTTTGCCTCAGAGGCAGACGGCTTAGGGCCATCTCAACTTGGAGACAGAAAAACTCACCTCCTGCTCCTGCGCTCAAACCTTTGCTTTCCTGTCTCCCACTCTCACCGTTAAGTCTTTTGTCGTTAAAATCCATTTATTCCTGCAAGGATTTCCCACCTCCTTTGGAGAACACAGGCCTCCAGCCGTCTCTGGCAGCCTCAAGTCTGTGCCATTCCAGAAGCATGGAAAGCTGGGACTTTCTGGGGTTCCTCATCGTCACCCTAAACTGCAACGTGACCATTGTGGGTGAGTATTGGGACAACCTCCAAACTCCTGTTCTGTTTTTGTTTTTGTTGCTGTGTTTGAATCGAGTCCTTCTTAGAGGGTCAAGGTATTTCCTCACCTTCGGTTTGCCTGGCCCCAAAAGAAAGGTCTGTGTCTGCTGGGAGGAAGGGAGCTGTGGCTTTAGGTTTCCTCTAGTGTCCCCAGGGTTGCTCCATCGTGTAAGGGAGCCTTGGGTGTGAGCCTCTCCCCCCCGCAGGGTCTCTTGTCGCTGACATGCAAGCGCTGAGGCTGAAGACTGAAGCAGGTGGAGGGGGGGTGTTTTCGTGTATCCCTTCTGTGGCCACATTACCGGGAAAAGGAGCAAAACAGTAAAATTTCCTAAGAAAGTCACGCCTGGATGACAGCTTTCTTCTCGTTCCTCTTTTTAGGTTTTATCCTTGAAGCTTAATTTGTAAAGATTACTCATTTCTCGAATGCACTTTAAAACCAAATCTCTGTATCTTTTTAATAAAGAAAGTAATAAAGATTTCTGTTTGATACAGATGAGTCTAATGTTCAGAGCGACATGGGTGTCCCAGAAAAATGGATTGAACGGAAAGGACTAATATATGAGATGTGGTGATACTTCTCTTTTTCATTTTTTATTTTGTAGAATTTCAACAAAATCGACTTGGTGTTAAATGTTCAAGTCAATGATTTTTAACACATAATGACATTATTCTTTGAGTCTGACAGCCTGCATTTATAATAGAGTTTTGATTTTTCGATGTCAGATGATGTTTTTTCTATATCACCACAAAATGCAATATTTACAAGTTATTTTAACTGTGTTTTTAGCATGTTCCAAAATAGTTGGCCCCTGACATGAAAATAGGGCTTTGAAGTTATTTTGGTTTCCTGGGTTGGTCTCATTCATTCATGATAAATTGAAGAAAGAGAAGCTTCATTAGTTCATAGTAACTGGAAGAAGGGGAAAGGAATTCTGAATTATTAAAAAATCCGAAAAATTGAATGTTCTTTAAAAAATTCAATTTCAGGGACCATAGACCAACATTAAATAAAAGCCCTGTGATTAAATAGAGATCTCAGTGGGCCATTATCATAAGTAAAGACGACTAAATTAAATTAATAGCGTGAATTCGCTCTACAGTTACAGGAATATGCTAAAATCCTTTAAAAAGCTTATTCTCCTAAGGAGAGGAAGATCTTATTTAAATCATTAATCTGCCCAGCCAAACTTTCTTTCTGGACATTTCAGTCCAGGAGATATTACTAAAAGTTTGAACTAGTGGAGTCAGGTCAAAACATTTTCAGTATGCTACGCTTTTGAAAAATCTGCTCATCTCTGAGCATTTAATAAACAAGTAGGTTCGATATCACATATCGTAATGTGACATCAATAATCATGTTAATGTATGTTCCTCTATGTTTTTGGCCACCCTCTAGATTTTCATTCATTTCGAATGTTAATGAAGAAAAGTGAACTTTCACGGTCTGTGGTCGCATTCTAGGATGTCTCCTTTTGTTTATGTGTTTTTTTCTTGATTTCAAGAGAGCACCAGGACTGCTCTTACGATTATCCCAAATAAACAAAGTTCTCACCAAAATAAAACAAAACAAAACAAAAAAAACCCCAACAAAACAAAAAAATTCAAGTAGGTTCAGTGCTCTATAAATATTTGTCAAATGCATTAACTGGCTGGTTCTCTTGCTGGGATTATTGACGTCTCAGCTGTCCAATCTCAGTCCCAGTAAATAATTAAAAGCTGTCGCTGGGAGGAAACGTTGATATGATGGTGACAAGGCCATTTCCGCTGCTTCTTTCCTTAGGAAAGATCTGGCTTATCCTGACGGTATTGCTGAGGATGGTGGTGATCGTCTTGGCAGGGTACCCCATCTACCAGGACGAGCAGGAGAGGTTTGTCTGCAATACTCTGCAGCCCGGATGCGCCAACGTTTGCTATGACATCTTCTCCCCTGTGTCGCACCTGCGGTTCTGGGTGATCCAGAGCGTGTCTGTCCTGCTCCCCTACGCCGTGTTCAGCGTCTACGTCGTCCACCAAGGAGCAGTGCTCGCCGCGCAGGGACCCTGCGGGTCGGATGGAGCGTCCGGGGACCCGGACGCCTGCGACCCGGGCCCTGGGACGAGGCGCCGCCCACGGCCCTGCAGGGAGCGGTGCCACCTGCGCGTGCCGGACTTCTCCTCCGGCTACATCGCCCACCTGCTCCTGCGGACCCTGCTGGAGGCGGCTTTTGGGGCTTTGCATTACCTCCTCTTTGGATTCTTGGTCCCAAAGAGATTCTCTTGCACCCGCTCCCCTTGCACCAGCGTGGTGGATTGTTACGTGTCTCGGCCCACGGAAAAGTCCATCATGATGCTCTTCATCTGGGCGGTCAGCGCGCTGTCCTTCCTGCTCGGTGTCGCCGACCTGGTGTGGAGCGTGCGGCGCAGGATGCGCAGGGGCCGAGGCCCCAGTCAAGGGGCGAAGGGCCCCTCGGTCAGGGAGGAGTGTGGAGCCGGGTCACCTCCTCCCAGCCAGGCTTCGGGAGGCCAGCAGGGCGGGTGGGAGGAGGAGGGGGCGCCCGCTCGCCCTGGCACGTGGTCCCCAGGGAAGGGTGCCAACGATGAGCCCGGTGCATTGGGGCGAATGCAGCTTCCAGATGAAGACGAGAATGAGGTGATGTCCTCAGCCAGCGACAAGCTGTCCGTGGCTTGCAAAGAGCCCGGGGGCACACCCCACAGAGAGGCCACCCAGGACCCCAGGGGCAAAGGCTTTGTCGCCGGGAGTGGCCTGGGAGGGCGCTACTCGTGCAGCCAGCTCCAGCTCCCCACCCGGCTGGCCAGCTCTGGCAGTGCCCCCCATCTGAGGAACAAAAAATCCGAGTGGGTGTGAACAAAAGAGCGCCAAGCAGTGCTGAGTGTGCACAGCCATCCTGTGCAAATGGAAACGCCGATGAAGACAGGACGCACACTAACGTTGGCACCTGTAAAATATTATCACCCAACCAAATTCCTGAGGACATTAATAGCCACAAAGGCCTCTGGGCTTAGGACAAATGGACTTCACAGGAGAGACTCTGATATACTCTCTGTACGGATTTAATTTAGATAACACTTTTTATTGAAAAAGAGGATGTGACATTCGAATGCACCAACGAAGCTGAAACAATTCATTGGAGAGCGTCAGTTTACTGATTATGGCGAGGCTGTTCTATAGGCGACACTCTTGCTGGTCCTATTGTCATATTCTTCGTCATGTGCTTTATGTAAAGCGTGTTCTCTTGCATTCATAGAGCTCATTACTGTTTTCATATTTTCTCGTGGATAATTATTATGAGTTTTTGGTTTTGTTTTTGTTTTTCTGCATGGATGAAAGAAACATCTGTTATGCATGCCATCAACAGAGCGATATTAGTTTAACTTCTCTAAACCCCTTAATAAAACGAATGCTGGTTGCATTGTAATATCACACTTCATACTTCATTGTGTTAGGGTTTGGGGGGCATTTTCTATTGTCACTGTGTGTGGGCGTAAGGTGCTCAGGATGTGGGATGAGCCCATGGCTGGCTGAGTTGTCCCTTGTGTGTGTTTGCTGAGTGGCTGTCCTCACGGTGTACAGGACATACTTTTGCTGTTAATGACTGGCCATAGATTTGTCACAGGCATTTAGTCTAGGCTTTGTCTGTGTCCTTTAGAGAGTTATAGGACTCAGATTGCCCTGAGAGTCTTCATGTTCCAGTGGAGCAGACGAGAGACACTTTGAGTGTTGTGTTCAAGCTTTTCATGTGTGCCCTAGAAACAGACAACTGCCCCAGGTCATGGGCTGGGCTTCTCATCTGTGCCTGTCTGTACTTCTTGGGGTCAATCTTGTTTGGATCTAGGAATTGCCCAAGTGAAGACGTGACTCTGAGTTGGAGCTTAAGTGCTGCCCTAACTCGGGCAGGTAGGAGGGTACAGGATGGCAGAAAGACCTGCTGTGGGGCAGGATAAACCAGCTCACCTTCATCAAGAGGAGAAGGAGCCATCTGGGTGTAGTTCTAGAATGGATGAATATCCTCTGGTCCCCTCACATGGAATGGCTGAGAAAGAAGAACCACCCTTCACTCCAGCAGATAATAATAATAAAAAAAAGGGTGAACCAATGCACTCACGAAAATGGTGGCCACTCTGAACTGTGCTAAAGAAACCTTGACAATGAAACATACACCAGGATGGAGAATACCAGCCTGCTTGATATATCTACAGGATGCCGAAACAATTGATGAAAACTCCAAAAAAAAAAAATCCAAAATTGGTTTTGACATAAAGCTATTTGAACGAATGTGCCTATTTTTGTTAAGTAATGAGAGAGGATCAAAACAACAAATACTGGTGGTTTGAGCCACGCAGGTGCCCAGACAACAGCTGGGAGGAGAAGGTGGCGGGGCGGAGCTGGGGCTCCCTCTCGGCCACCGCCCCAGAGGGAACAGAGCCGAGCTGGGCTGTGTTCCTTCCACCACTGGTGTCCGTCCTCAACTTTAGGTTTACAAACCAGTGTGATATTATTTGGGTGGCACTGGGAAGGGATACTCTGGCCTCTCTGCTGATGTTCAAATCCCACCATGAGAAAACGAGAGCGTTGATATTTGTTCCACGGAAAACTGCAAATGCTCCTCAAAGCAACGGGCGCTGGGAGGGGCGGGGAGAGGTGTGGGTTCTTATCCCACGTCCGTCAGTACTTGGCAGGTCACTTCTCTCTTCTTGGCCTCGGTTTCCTCCTCTATGTGACAAGGCATGCTGGCTACATGGTTCCTTAGCGCTCTGCAAGTGGAGAGCTCTGTCAGTGAGATGTGAGGATACCGGTCACCTCCCCCGTAAGAGGCATTTAATTTAGTGATCTGCTCTCGGAGGAGGGGAAGCATTGGCTCAGGTCCTTGCATGTAGTAGGGCTGGAGAGAAGAGAAAGAAGGTGACAAGGATGATGAGAACAGACTTAATTGGGCCTAGAGCCCAAATCTCTCGTATTCCAGGACTGTTCTCTTAATTATAATCATTTTAAATAAAAAAGGATCTTAAGTGGTCTAAGTGAATGTGTGCATATGCTTTAGTTTCGCTCTTTGGACTTTGCACAGTACAAAAGGCTTGTTAGATACTGCCTACGTCTAACTTTCCTGGGACTTGAATTCAGAAATCTCTTTCTCTTCTCTGCAGGTGGATTCTAAGGCGATCCAGCAATGACAGAATCCAAACTCTGACCCAACAGGTATAGCTGGCTACCTGCAGAGAGAAAAAAATGCAAGAAAGATTATGAGGATCAATGAGATTATGTTTATAATAATGGCTTGTGCTCAGCCAAGAAAAGTATTATTTATGGAATTAATAAATGCGGCTCTTTTTTGTACGATGTCGCAATCTGCTGTGAGAACCTATTTTAAATTCTCTGCGTGTAATTTTGGTTTCAGGGAAGAGGCAATCAGGAGCGTGGTGCTTCGTAGACGAGGAGAGGGGACATCTGGGTTTCTCAGGCACAGACTTGCTGAAGATCTCCTGCAAAGTACATGCCTCTCCCACCAAGAACTTCGACATTCCCGGGGCTGGGTGAGCAGCA
This sequence comes from Avahi laniger, assembly GCA_963575035.1. Taxonomy (NCBI): domain Eukaryota; kingdom Metazoa; phylum Chordata; class Mammalia; order Primates; family Indriidae; genus Avahi; species Avahi laniger. The sequence goes on from CAUYSK010080804.1 coordinate 27,235, forward strand.
ATCTGGTAAATCCTGTCAGCTGTATTTTGATTGTGCTGTGGGACACGTTTCCTAGAAACGAAACAAATCCCTCTCTCCCCCTGCCTTTGAGAGATACGTATAGATATGTTCCCTCCTTCCTGTCAGTCATAGAGCAAATGTCTTCCGTGGGGAAATTTCTAGTTGAGTTCCATCCCCGTACTGTGACCCAAGAGACTAAATGTTCTCACTAGTTGAACCTGGATAGAATGCGTTTCATGGAGAGTTCAGGAAATTAAAAGTTGAATGGAAAAACTAGATTTTGATAAAAAGAGTTTCCTCCCTCCCTGGAGTACATGATGCGTTTAAAAGATTGAATGGGAGGCCAGGTGCGGTGGATCACTCCTGTAATCCCAGCACTTTGGGAGCCAAGGCAGGAGGATTGCTTGAGTCTGGGGGTTCAAGACCAGCCTGAGCAACATAGTGAGACTTGATTTCTACCAAAAAAAAAAAAAAAAAAAAAAGTTCGGCATGGTAGCTACTGCCTGTAGTTCCAGCTACTAGAATTTGGGGTTACAGTGAGCTGTGATCACACCACTGCACTCCAGCTTGGGCTACAGAGCAAAACCTTGTCTCAAAAAGAAAAAAAAAAAAGAAAGAAAGATTGAGTGATTGTAAGGAGTGTGCCTACCTGGCATGACCCCACACCTAGAATTTAGTGGTTTGCTTTGGTTTCTTTCTATGAAGCTAAAAGCAGACAAACAAACGAATAAAAAACAAACCCACAAAAATTGACTTACACACGAGCAACTAGCAAACTGAGGCGGGAAGACTTCCGGCTAAAGGTCCAGCGCCACTCAATGCCCCCAACTCCTGTGAACCTTAATCTTCTCAGAACCGAAATTGGCATGTCACGGCTGCCTTCCTTCATGGGCTTGCTGGGGAGTTCAGAGGAGACGGTGGACGTGGAAGTCCCCTGAGAGGGGCATGGGCACGTGTCACTCTGAGGTGCTTCCCACGCTGCGAAATCATCAATGCTTGACAGATCATGCAAACAGGTCTCTGCAGGCATCTGTGACGATTCAACACTTGCTCGAGGAGCACGATGGGCACAGTCCCAAATCCTCCTGCACCGTCTGACCAGCAGGGGCCTCTCTTGGGCCATATTTAAGATGTTATATGTATAAACACCGAAGCGAAATGTTAATTGACTTCTCGTGATACCCTTGACCATGTTCGTGATTTATTACTCATTCTTTTCACTCTCCTTCTCTATTGTTTATCTCTGGCCAGAAAAATCGGGATCTCAGAATTCTCAGCAGTAGATCTGGGAACTCTATGAGATTAACTTTAATAACAGAGAGGGTGAGAAATTAGGAGATAATGGGAGAATTGTGGGCAATCTGGCCTCCTGGGAAGGAGGTCATTTAACAAGATAATGATTCACTCCTGTGGGGTTCATAGGTGGCCCCCTTAATTGTAATTGATTTTCTTTATTTTTGCCCGCAGGTGTTTTGTTTTCCTTTTCCCTGACTTTTCACATGATCAGGCTGCAGGCTGCAAAGGTTTGGCTTGAGACAGATCTGTAATAAAAGACAACAGCTGAGACAGGCCATGGTGGAACTGAGTAGCTACTGCACACCCACCGACGTGACGGCTCAGGGAGCTGCCTAGGGGGTGCCAACAGAACACAGATATCCCCTCTTCTTTCCTCTGGGATTCCTCCTTCCAGCTGTTTACTAAGCAGCTACAAAAACTCGCTCACAGCTGTGACTTGTCAAACAGAGCATCTGCAAAGGTGTCCAAGGCTTTCCCCCCTCGGTTTGTGAAATGACGTGTTATTTTACATTTAAGAATCTTTCCCCCTTTTCTTGTTGCTTTAGAAAGTTAAAGTGCTTTTCATCTCAGAAATGGTATTTGGGAGAAGCTATTAAATGTCTAGGAACTGTTCTTCCTCACCTGGAATAGATGATCCGACAAAAGCCTCAGGTGTCATTAAAGTTTATGCTAAGCAAATCTCGTGCCATTTCATGAAAATTCAGTCATTGTACAGAGGTGGTTTGTGGGATTGGTCATTAGAAGGAAAAATTTTTAACAGTCTTATACTAAAGGAAGTTCATCGAATTTTGTCATGCGCCCAAAATGGTTCTTAAGGGAGAATTTAAGAGAACGACTGAGACTTGCCGTCGGTGGACGGGGAAATATTTCCATTCTCCCGTTAGCAGGGTCTCACGAGGACTCCGTGAACACAGCTCTTCTGAGTGTATCTTTATTTCCTCACCTATGAAACAAAGGTGTCACCCCTTCTACCTAGAAATACGATGTGACAGTTACCGTCCGAGTGTGGATGAAGGGGTTTTTGCCCCTTTGGAAGTAAGATCAAGGCAAACATTGAAGACGACTCACTCTGTGTATTTTTTGAGCATCTGTTCTGTGTCTGGTGCTTGGGCGAAGAATGGGAGAATGGTAAGGAAAGAGCAGCTTCCATCTGAGGGTCTCTTTCAAAGAGATCAATGGGCACTGAATGAAGGCAGCATATAATAAAAAATTGAGTTTCATGGCTCAGGCTGGAATATTTCATCACAAAATTTCTATTTTTTTTTTTTACAAGTAAACCAACATTGAGTTGGACAACAAAACTCCTTGCATGGAGTGAAGGCATTGGGTGGCCTCCATCGCTTGGCCGGGGAATGGGAGAAGGTTGCGCATTTGGGGTTACCCGACCGCACCCTGCTGTGCCCCTTGTTCCCTCTGGGTGACACTCAGGCACTTGCCCTTCACTTTCCCGTCCACCCAGGGCTCCTAACCCTACTGTGCCTCCAGGGAGCCTCCAGAGCCCATTCCCCGCCATGGAATCTTCCATCTGCCAGGGACTTTAGTAACTTGACTTTAACCAGCTCATTTTATACCTGAAGAAATGAAGATCTAGAAAGGTGATATAACTCCTCTAAGACAATCTGGTCGGTGGCTTAGTTGTCTTATCCCAGCTGGTTTAGTCTCTTTCCATTGATGCAGATTTCCTTCTCAGAGGCAATCAGGTAGAAGGGATTATTGATAACAACAGATTAGTGTGTGCACTTTCTAGGAGCATTAGCAAGCTCACCGAGGGTTCAATGGCCCAATGGAAGTCATCTTTAATGGTGGCATTTGGGGCAACATGAAAGATCTACAGGCGACCTATAGAATAAGAATGAAATTGATGCTTGATTACAAAATAGACCGGCAAATATTTCTTGAAGTTAAAAATGTTGATAGAAATCTGAGAACACGAAAGTTTGGAAATAATGCCCCATCCTCCCTCAATAATGTAGTATCATTGTCTGTTTATATTCTTAGCCTCTTAAGTGCTAACATTTATCATTTTATTTGTATTAGTTACATTCTGCTTTTTTCACTTGCTAATAAATCATACACATTGCTCATGGTTCTCCAGTCTTTGTTACTTAACCTATTTGAATGATTGCAGAATAGTCTAGCAGGTGATAGTTCATTGGTCATCTCCCCAGCCTGTGTTGTTAAATATTTAGATTGTCATGGAACAAAATGCTTCTAGCTTTTTGAAATTAGAAGATAACATAGCATGAGTATATAGGCCTTGTCTTACGTTTGGGACTATTTCCTTAGGATAGTTTTCCCGAAATTTTGTATTTATGTATTCTCAACTGACTATTAACCTAGTTACAACCACATGCAGACTACCCTATGTGATACTTCCATAATTTCATGGGTTGAGCTTAAAATGTTAACCTTGAAGATGACGTTTCCCTCTGGTGCTTTGTCTAGAACTTGGGTAACCTCCCTCCAGGTAGACAGGGTATCTGAGCTCTCTCCATGAAACCTGTCAATGATATTCCCCATGGGCATGTGTAACAGAGTCCTAGATGAAGCATGTTAATTATATTTTAGTAATTAACCAATCATTAAAGTAGTTATATTAGAGACTAATATTAGAGAATTTGAATTAAATAAGGATTGAAAAATGGGGCCAACTTTTTGAGGAACTTGATCAGCTAGATATATTAATACTTAACACATCTTCCAGGTTGTAATTTTTTAAAACATGATTTTCCTCCACGCATGAGGAAATTGCCTTTCTAGAATAAATTTCAGCCCAGATTAAACTCAAAAAACCAATGTTAACCATTCCAGCCTGTGGCTCCCAACTGCTCTGATGAAGAAAGGGTCTTGCCGTATTCCCTGGCTCCTCTGTCTGATCTACTTTATGTCAGCTTCGAGGCACTCAGGCCCATGCATGCCTGGGGAAGAGGGATGAGGAGGAGGCAGTGTCCAGAGGGGGCAGATGTGCAGGGACAGAAGCTACCTGATTCTACTACTGGTTGGATTTGGGGGATTAGGAAGAGAGGGGAGAACCCAACTTGGTTTTCTTGGTCACAGTCACCCAAATAGGACTCCCTAGAGGAGGAGAGGGATGCTGACGGTTTCTGGTTTAGAAGTGCTGAGGTTGAATTGAATTTAGGAGGAGATGCCTCATAGGAAGTTGGACCTATTGGACTAGAACTCAGAGAGGAGTTTTGCTGGAGACAGACTGGGCAGCAATCAACACAGAGCTGCTACCAAGTCCTTGGGTCCTGTTACCTGCCATCTGTCCTCTGCATCAGGCAATCCCACATCTCCTTGGTGACCCTGAGGGGTAGGAAAAGCCCATAATGCCAGCAAGTGATTGTCCCTATGATCACCCTGAAGGGAGTGAATTCCCTTGTTTCCCAGTTTAAGAACCAGACCTTACAGCAAAGCAGCCTTGATTTGTTTACCCTGCACAGTGACCAGGTCAATGGGACTGACTGCAGATCTGCAGTATTCCAGAAGTTCTTGAATACTCATGCTTACGTATTTCCATAAAACTTCAAACTCTTGCTCTGTGTACCCTCTTCTGGCACTACCCAGTTTTCCACCCACTACCTCTGCAAGGATGATGGTCTGTACCCTGCCCCAGGCGGTCCATAGTGCATCCTCCTTCCCTGGCCACACTAGGGATTTGTCATTGCCAGGGAGAAGTGGTCAGGTGTCATACACTACCTCATATGATGGAGAGAGAGCAAAGTTACTTACTTACTTAACATTATTTTTATAGGCATGGGTTGCTGTTAAGCCTGATTTTATTTTAAAATTCTCCTTACTGCACTGTTTCCATTTTTGTTGTTGTTGTTGTTGTTGCTAGGTTACATTTTTCTCAGTTTAAATCAACTCTTTTTGGAAACACCGTATTGTTTAAATTTCAACGTGCTAATGTATTTTATTGCCAGCTTTACTCTCCAGACACAAATGCACAAGATGTCCCAGGGATAGTGAGCAGAGTTCTGGGAAGAAGGTGTGGCCGGATGGGGCTGCCTGGCGATTGGTCTTTCTGGAAAAAATGGCCCAAGCACTCAAATTTGTACTGTTACAAATTCATAGTCTCCTCCAGCCCCAGGTTTCCCTAGTTCGCTCACTTTCCTATGCTGTCCATCAACAGTTTCAGCCTTTTCTATCTGTTGCACACCTTGGCGGGTGGCCTTGCTTCCTGGTACAGAGAAGCCAACCAGCGGGAGCTTCTCCACTGCCCACCGCTCTCCATCCTGTCCCCAACTTCCGGTTCACAGTGGTGTATTTCTCATTCAATTCTAACACTTGGTGAGGACTTCCTTTGTGTCAGGCAGTGGTTTTTGCCCTGTCTGGGACACCCCAAAGAGGTAGGTGTAATCCAGTAGTAGGACCTGATGTACAAGATGGAGAAACTGTGGTTAGAGAAGTTTCCATGAATCCCAAGTTCCCCGCTGTAGCCCCCATATATGGTGTGGTGTCGGGACCGGATAAGTGTTCCATGAAGAATTCTCCAAATTATTGTTAATATTGGAGAAACTTAAAACCCATTGGGCAAAGGCAGCATGTAGGGAAGGTTGGAAGACGTGAGATAAAGAGGGAATCAGTAAGAGCATAGTTGTTAGAGTTGATAGAGGACCCAACAGGGAACACGTGTGGGAGGACTGGCTTTGAGCAGAAAGGAGAAGTCTTCTTTGGAGACTGGAGGGAAAGAAGTAAGGGTGGGAGCAAATAAGGATGTTCTGGTGAGGGCGAGGGGGTTTCTAGAGGCAGTGTGGTAGGAGAGAGGGTTGAGGCCCCAAGGATGGTGGCTTGAGAAGAGGTGGTTGGAGGAGGATGGCATTTACTGAGTGCCCACTGCACGCAAGAGCCCAGATCAAATCATTTCATTCCCTCGGTAGCCCCATGAGTACTATTTTACAGACAAGGAAACTGAAGCTCACTAGTAATTTTCTCACAGTCAAGTGGGGAAAGAGACTGGGGTGGGGTATTTAGATCTAACCCCCAAAACCCATGTTCTTTCCCCACTGCCTCTTGTAAGCTTTTGGCTCATTACAGGAGAAAAGCCCTTCTTCCCACACCGGAATCAACTCTTGGCTTGCTCAGGGCTCTTCAATCGCTCCTTTTCTGGTCCAAGAACAGAAAAAAGATGCTTATGGTCACAGAGGTCCAACCTTTGCCAACTGCTGATTTTGCACTCAGAAGAGGATTTCCAAGCTGCTTGAGTAACTCACTCTACGCGCCTCTCTTGGCATCAGGTATGTAGATGCTTGTTTGCCTTTGGTCTTTGTATCAGATACCCAATATGCACAGACTGTCTGCTCTGGGTCTAAGTAACTTCAATCTTGAATTTTTATACACCTTAAATTTCAAAAGTGATGTAAAACCTAATCCAACAGGTCATTAAGACAAGAGGTGTGATATTTCTAGAACTCTTGGAATTTTTTTTCTAGGTGAGTAGGGTTCACTTATGGTTGATATTTGAAATTACCCACCAACGACTGAGCTTTTGAATGAAGTCTTCAAGCTGGGATACCTTTGAACCTCCAAAGTCCTCGGGAGGGGGGCCTCTCTGAATCAGTCAATTACATTGCGTTGAGCAGGGCAGATTAGAGAAATGATGGTGAGAAAAGGAGGAGGAGGAAAATGAAATGAGCACATGCCCTGGACTTCCTGGGGATGGAAGGGAGAAATGGTTGGCTCCAAAGAGGCAAGAGGGAGAAAAGGAGAAAAGATGGGAGTCACAACGACCAACTTTGTGAAAGAGAAGCCGTGAGCTAGAGGAGGAAGCCCAGGCAGGGAGCAGGACAGGCAGATCCTGGTGCTCGTGAGGGCGAGAGGCAGAGTTGCAGGACCCCAAGTTTGGAATCACAGTGAGGCTGGGTAAGCAACATGCAGGGCAGGGCACAGAGTGGAACCTGGTGGCTCTGAACATCTGGGGAGTGGCAGCTTGCCTTTGTGTGTACATGGATCAGAGAGGCCTAAAGGGCCGGAGTCAGGACTAACTGATACGTGAGCAACTTTGTATCTCTCAAGGGCACCACCAAAGGTTCAACAATGACTCCTGTGGCTCAGTCCAAGGTAAAGGTGTGTATGCAGCCTCCTTTGCAGCAGGACAAGTGCGATGCTGGAAAACTTCTCTGCGCAGGTCTATCTCACCAGTGGACCTTGCCAGTAACTCTGGATGTGTTTCTAACACCAACATTTCTTAATAAATTTTTATTTCTTAGGTACTGTTGGGCCAGAAAGCATATTCTCCATATCATATTTTTTATACATCACAGAAATCCTGATATGGACAAGATGTGCTCTTTTCTGTATCCCTTTCCTTGGAGTATTGATGGGTTTGGTTAGCAAAGAGGGTAATAACACACTCTCTTTGTAAATAAAGGGCTACAGAATAGAGCTTAGTACTTGAGAAAGAAATGTGGAGAAAAGTCACCAAAGAGGAGACACAGAAAGAGGCCTTGGGTGACCCCAGAGACACGCATCACCTACTTTTCAAATTGGTTCCCATCCCAAGTTCAGTAGGGTGTCTCCAGATTAGGCTCTGATCTGATAGTAGATGTAGAGGCAAAATTTAGATGTGGGGAATCTCATGCAATAGCGGGTGGAATGGAGCCCAATTGTTTTGGTGAAGTCTTGGTTGTGCTACCAAAATAACAGGGCTGATAATCCCAATGGAATTATCACCTTTTGTTGTTGACTTGACACTTCTCCCACAAGTTAAAGAACAGCTTGCAGTAAAGCAAAATCAGTAACTTTAGGGGCCTAGAAAACTGGGTTATTGACTTACTTCGGACCTACTCCTCCTTTATTGAATTTGGAAACATCTGTGTTAGCCTTGCACTAATCCTTCTTGAGTTGGCACAACAGGATTGCCCTGGCACAACATGATTGCATTGGAAAGATTCATGGAATTCACCACATTTATCCTTTCATTAGGCTAAACTTGGATTTAAAAGCTTCTGTGTGATTTGGAAAAATCCAATCTTTGGTCTCAGACTGCTAAATCCTTTGGGAATTTTGAAGTGCAAACACACAAAATCATAATACACGGTAAGGTTCTGTTAATCTTAAGAGTATGTGAGTCATTTTAAACCTAGAGTATTTCAGACTTAGTCATTTCCTTCATATGAAGTCCAACTTTCCAGCATAAAAATTATAAAAAAATTTTCCAGCGTATAGAATTACAGGCCTAAAATATGGAAACTGTATGTTTGAAATATTGCTAATGTGGCTACAGCATTTCTTTGTGACTCTGATTTCGAACATTTTTTTGCCTCATCTGAAATTTTCTTCTCATAATCTTTCCTCTCTATTTTTTCTTGCTTCTCCACTCTTGCTGCTTAGTTTTACTGTGAGTTCATTTTCTCCACGGATCAGTTAATTTTGGACAAAGAAAGTGTCTACAGCTGAATCTGATACGTTTAATTCCCTCCTGCATTATGGTGGTCAGTGGAGATGCTGAATGTAATTCCCAGTTTTTTGTAGGTACTCAACAAATATGAACAGATAGATTTTTAGAACAGCACACCTTTAAGAAAATGACAGAAATTTTTGCTTTTGAGTGGGTTAATGCACATCAACTTAACCACTCTGCCTACTTTGGAAGTCATGAACATCTCATTGAGGAGTATAATGTCTTCAATGTCCTTGATTTTTTTTTTTATCCTGTAAATAGAGATTTAAAATACACTATTTCTATTTCAATCATGTCATTTGTTTCTTAGAAGAATTGCATGAGAAAGGCAGAGCAATAATTATTATCCTCCTTTCACGCATGAGGACAATGACATTCAGAAAACTTAACAAGTTTATAGGCCAGTACAAAGACAAGCATGAGAACACAAAAATTCTGACCTTAGTCTAGTTCTTTTTGTATTTTACTTCCCTACTTTCAGTAGAAAGCAGAGTTAACTATGGTGACCAGGGTATGGCAGGAACCCATTAGTATATTATCATGAGGCACCCTGACATTATTGTCATTTCACAAATATTTCCAGTTTTTCTTTTTCTAGGCAAGTGGTAAGATTACTTTCCTGCACCACTTGGGGTGCTATATGGCTACGTGACTTGCTTTGGCCAATGATGCATGTAGATATGATATGTGTCATTTCCAAACAGAAAACTTGAAGTGTCAGTACACAAATTGATGCATTCTCTCCACTGTTGCAGAGATCATGGAAGCACATGCCAAGATAAAGCCTTTGTCAGCGTGGATCTTTGGGTGCTCCAGGTGAGTAGAATCTCTTTGATGACACATGCTGGACTTCTATAAGAGATAAATTATTTTTTGTTGTGTTAAGTTGCTGAGATTTTGGAGTTGTTTGTTATTGCAGCAACACCTAACTTATTCTGATTGACATAGAAATTAAAGAACATAAATGGGTACAGAATGCATGGATGGTTCAATGAATGAGTGGATGGACTAATACAGTAATTAGTGAGTGGATGAAGTCGAAATTTCTTCTCTCTGTGTCAATGTCCTGAACTCATAGACTCAAATAAAGTGCAAAATCCTGCGTTCTAGAAGGGTATGTTAAAAGAGGACACACTTATATGTTCATTTTTACAAACAAAGTGTCTACAGCTACATGTTATTTTTCTAATCCCAGTGTGGTAGGCAAAATAATATCCCATACCCTCTAAAGATGTCCACATCCTAATTTCTAATCTCTGTGATTTGTGACTATGTTCCCTTATATGGCAAAAGGGACCATGCAGGTGTGATTAAGTGCACAGGAAGGCTGCTTATACCCTGTTTCCAAGGACAGATGTGGAGTTGGATGAGCTCAGTGCTCTCAGTCCTACTGAGTCAGGACCTCTGGGGGTGGCAGTGGGAGACTGGCATCAGCATTTCATAAATGGCAATTCTATTGGACAACCGGCATCAAAACCACCAACCTAGATGGGCTCACGATTTCCTTCAGGATCAGAAAGGATATGATTCTGTGAAAATGACACCTTTTGTTTGACTCTACCAAACCCCTTCTAATACTGACTTCAGAATTTGCACTAGCCAAATTTGAATAAAGTTTGGCTGCTTTAAGATTTAAATAAATATTTTATGCTTCTCAAGAGTAGATAGATTTTAAGGTAATAATTATAGTTTCTAAGAGAAAATAGATGATCTACATAAGTTCGTATTTATTAGGTGATGAGATAACATGGCCTCTCTGAAACTGGCTTTAGAGGTGGAGTAATACTTTTCCCCCGGGGTGAGAACACAGTCAACATCCAAACTAGGATCACACCCTGGGATTAATTTTCCTACAGAGAGCCATTTCCAAAGCGAAATGTTGGGCTTGGCTTGGATTCTGGGCAGGACCAATAATGACCTTTTTTCCTATATAGGCAGGTGTCCTGTATGAAATAAGGGATCTGGAGTGTTATTAGAAAAGGCCAGGAAACACTTCAATATCTTTACCCCAAATCAATAGGCACACAAGGTCTTTATCATCTACGCCTTCTAAAAATGATCTGTTTGCTTTATTTACTGTCACTACCAACTTGCCCATTTTTGCTTTAAAAATGCTCATGCAGAAGAAAACATAGGGGAAAAGTTTCATGACATTGGATTTAAAGCATAGACAACCAAAGCCCAAATAGACAAATGGCACTACATGAAACTTAAAAACTTTTGTGCATCAAAGGACACAATCAAAATTTTATAGAGTGAAAAGGGAACCCACAGAATAGGAGAAATACTCGCCAATCATATATCTAATAAGGGGTTAATATCCAGAATATATAAAGAACTCCTACAATTCAATGACCAAAAAAAGTCAAATAACTTGATTAAAAAATGAACAAAGAACTGGAATGGACATTTCTACAAAGATCACATACGAAAGGCCCAAAAGCATATGTATGAAAAGATGCTCAACATCACTAATCATCGGAGAAATAGACATCAAAACCACAAGGAGATTGCACTTCGCAACCATTAGGATGACTACTATCAAAAAAAAATCCAAAATTCTTGGTCAAGTAAAAAATAGTGTTTATTATGAGATATTTTTCAGAAGGATCAAGTTATTAGCTTCTTTTTGGTTCCCACTGAGTATGGCCAAGAGATACTCTTCTGTGGTATGAAGCAAAGTTTACATCCCTTTCTTGGGTTTGACTTATGATCCTTTATTTAGACTTTTTCTTATAGAAGTATGACAAGGTGTAACAGTTAAAATCTAGAATCATACCTGATACATAGAGTCAGGAAAACCTCAGGGTTTACTTGGGAAAGTGAATCTCACTTTCTGGGGCTTCGGCTAAGGACTTGTTACTTCTTTCCCAGTACCCAGAGAAAGAGCAGATTTCTCTAATAACATCATCCTACAATTCTACAACTTCAGTGAAGTTGTAGCATTAAGTAAGATAGCATCAGGTTCAACGAGGTGAAGATACACATGTCCACGCACATGTCTGCACACACCCAGGATCCCAGCTGACTCACCGTTGCTTCAGCTCCTGCTGCCTGGACCGCAAGATGACCATGCACTTGGTCTTAGAAAGTCAAGCCTGTCTTAGGTCCCTGCAGGCTGAGCTTTCCTTTTCAGCTGAATTGGTCTCAGTAAATAAACACGTACTGAACAGAAAGAGAACATTCTAGTATCTTTACTAAGATATCAACATAATTGGTTCCTCCTAGGTTCACAGGTTGGGTTTAATTTCTAGTTTAATAGACTCGTACCCTGAGCACACAATTCTCTGTTATTTCTTTACAAGTGAAAAGGCAGGGTTATCTAGAACTGTGAAGTGAGATCTTTCATTAAAAACAACAAAGCATGAAGTTCTCCCTTTGGACCAGGTGAGGGCACTAGTGTTCTCTTCCAAACATTTAATATTTACCGCTCGAGGTGACAAGAAGGAAAAAATAACCACTTCTATTTAAAGTAGTCAAGTTGGTTGATGATGGCTAGTTTTGCTTAGCTAATTTCCATTTACATATTTTTTTTCACTTTAGATCCCGACATCATATTCAGTTACATCCACTGATTTTCAACCCTGGCCATACATGAGAATTACCTGGGTAGTTTCAGAAAACTTTGAATTCTCAGAAGGCATCCCCAGAAATTGTGATTCCATTGGTCTGACGTGTGGTGTGGGCATTGATCATTTTACAAAACACCCCCCGAGTGCTTCTAACACGTAGGCAGAGGTGACGACTACTGTTAGGGTGTTAGGTAATTAGAAAAGGGTTTGTTAGGAAGGAAAATACTGGAAATTGGTTTTCTAATTTAAATTAGTGTATGCTTCACCTGAGTGATAAATAAGGTGATATAAGGTGATGCTTTTGTCCCCTGCGAATAATGCTTGTGTCCCAGGCTTGATAAGCCCATGGAGGTCACCACGCAGCCACGGGGAGACTCCGCTATGGTTCTGCAATCAGGTAAACACGGCCCTGGTAAGTTGCTGTTTCCGCTATGAATGTGCATCTCGGTGGCTTTAGGGATTTGCACAGAACAGCCGGACAGCTGGAAAAGCCCTACTGAGACAGGAGTAACAGGTAGGCTTAGTGGTTTTTGGGCCCAGGTGTGCTCCTGACTGTGCTTTCTGCAGCAAGTATAGTCATCCTGGGCTTTGATTTCCTGACCTGAAAAATGAGGGACTGTACTTTAGACTTTCCAACGCTTTACCATGCACGTGAAACTTGGGGATCTCGCTAAAAGGCAGCTTCTGATTTGGTAAGAGAGATCTGAGATGCTGCGTTTCCATAGCTGCTGGGTCTTGCTTCTGCTACTTGTCTATGGGGCAGCAAGATTTCCCGTGACACCTGGGACCCCTCAACTCTACAAGTTCACGATCCTGGTAGGTGACCTCTAAGATCTTATTTGGTCCTTGGCTAGTGTCTCTTCCTTCCCTCCCACCCCCACGAGCCATTCTGGTCCTCAGGGACAAGACATCTTCGTACATGGGCTCCACGAAGCTGTCTTTCCTCATCCTTCTTTGAAAGCCTGGTCTTCCCACATCGCTGTGCTATGTGATCTTCCTCCAGAGCAGATGTTTCCCCCTTTCCTCCCTTTGGCTGACCGTGTTTTCCAGTGAAGTTTCTATTCCTTGATGTGTTTCCACGAACACCTGGCTAGACAAGGTGGGGCCGCCTGCTTCCTGCCCGCCCAACAGCACTGGTGTGCAGCACTGGGGAGTGTCCCCTGGACAAGGCAGATGGACTTCTCCATGGGAAATTGTCAAGGAGCACGTTAAGCAAGCCAACCACAGTCCACTTCACAGCATCCTTTATTATTCATTCTTTCTTCCATTAAACGTTTTGGCATGGTAGATTTTTGGCAAGCACCCCATTCAAAGTCAGAGATAATTTTAAAAAAGATATGCCCTTGGATGTCAACACAGCTTAATTACATTTTTAGGATAACTGTTATATTGAGGGTTTAATCCAATTGAGGTAAATGAAAAGAAATCGTACAGGGATGTCTTGTGGGGCCTTAAACTGATGACATTTTAGAGTTCTTAAGAGAAAGAATTCAAAACTATGAGTACAAAATATGCAGAGGCTCTTTGGGTGGGATCTGTGCAAGTGACAGGGCCAGCACTCTGGGTGCTCAGGGTCGTCGAATGAATGAATTGAACGAACAAACCTGTGCAGACTCCTGGCTCTGGAAACTTGTGGTACTGCCAGGTGGCAGTATAGTACCAGATGTGGCAAGCTGACAGACACACGATTTGTTTTGAGTCTCAACAGAATGTTTGTGCCTACACTTTAAATTGCACTCTGTGTGCTGCAAGTGCTCCTGATTTTGCTTTGGGAAGACAATCTGACTTCCTTTGCCCAAACTTTGGAGTATTATAGGCACCTGCGAACATGGTCAGTGCATGTTAAGAAACTGCAGTGTGACATGGTTTGCTCCTTAAACTTTCTTACAAACTTTCCCCCCTTCTGTTTTATGGTACTTTCAAATTGCATTTATTATAAAGCAAGAAGAAAGTGTTTCACATAACGTCTCCCACAAGCAATTTTAATGTGCTTCAGCTTTACTGATGGTTTTCATCATATTAGACTTTACATTGATCTTTTAGCCACATAGTAACCATATCAATCCCCCACCCCAATAATTCGACAAGATTTTCAAAAGCGAACACTTGTTTTATGTAGTAATTAAAGACACATCTGTATAGCACAAATGGGTAGTGTTCATTTGCCTAATGCAAATGGCCACACAGAGATCCTTCTTTCTTTCCTCCACCCCTAGAGTCAATTTTGGGTTTTTGATTCCATTCGTAGCTACCATCTGGGAATTGGTAAATTTGCAACTTGACTTTTAGCTTTAAAAGCAAAGAACCAGCACTGTGATTTAATACCATTCTCTAAAATCAGTCTCTAGGGATGATGAGTGTAGGTCTTTTTACTGAAACTTGTTTTGTTTGTTTAATAAGCTCGCTTAGATTGAGCATGCATATAGCCATCTTGGAAAAGTTATCAAGTATAGCATTTTATAAGGATATATTGAAGAATTAATAAGGTAAAAAGCTTCAAGGTTGAACATTCTCCACTGTGTTATATAGCTGAAAATGTGTCCATAATGAGAATACTGCTACATTAGAAAATTAATATGCTAACTAGTGGCTTTTAGCTCTCTCCCCATCCCATGTATGTGTCAAAGCCTGTGGGATCTGCCCTCAAAATTCTACTTTATAACTGAATATGGAAAGTTCATGGCTGGCTTACATGCAGTACGTGAGTCCCCCCGTGGGTTAGTTGCAGGCCGCTCATTGCTACCCCTAAGTTACAAAATAATAATTCTTTAATGAATAAAGCTGCTGGAGAGATGAAGATTTTACAATGCCTCTGACTTTAAAAAATAAAATGGGCATGATAGCTAAAGCAGGTGTTCTTATTGCACGTCTAATTTTAAAAATCCAATTAACACCAAGAATGACTCTGGAAAGTATTTGCAAAATGTTACTACCCCAAACTCCTCTTAAAGGCTTCTTACATAAGAAGAACCAGTCAAGGAAATAGTGTCTGTCTCTTCTATTGAAAACAAAAAAATTTTGAACCACTAAAGGTATTAGGAAACCTAACGACGACAAACATTTTAGCAGGATGTGCAGAGGAGTGCCCTCTCAGCCTACAATGATTGACGCCCTGTCATTAGCAGGGTAGCTGCCCATTTCTTATCTTGATTGACAGCTTAATAAGGGACCTGGGGCTATCTTTTCAGGATGAACACACAACCTTACCAATTACTTTTAAATTATTGCTAATCTGTCAGAAAATAACAAGCATAAAGGAATAAAAATATCCCCAAAAGAGAAATGTCTGTTGCAGCAGTTTTTACTTCCGGTGCTTTTAAAACGTTCAGTTCAGAAAACTTGCCAGAATTTAGTCAATAGAATTTAGGCACCGAGGGTTTTTTATTTTATTTTATTTTTTAAAGAAAAACTTGTAGTTTATAATAGTTCATTGGTTCAATTAGGGGCGGAAAAAGAAGGGAGTTTTGTAATGCAATTGTCCAGCAAAGGAAAACGCTTTAAATTGGGGGATTATGTGCGCAGACCACCTGTAGGGCATTCAGAGCGCTTTTCTATAATGCTTCAACCCATGCCTAGCTGCCTGCAGGCTGGCTAACAATGCCAGGAAAAGCTGTTTAAAAGGCTGAGCGCACTTGGGCTTCTGGTCTTCACTAACTGTTACAAGTCTTCCTCTCCCTCGCTCTCTCTCCTTTTTAAAGTAAAAGTCCCACATCCCTTTAAAGGAAGAACTTTAAGGCTCCGCGGTGGCCAATTGGTCTGCACCAAGAGAAGCCCGGCCGCAGGGAAAGAAACTTCAGACTATACAGCACATTTGGAGAGGAGAAAAGATCAAAGTTTTGCAAACTCAAAAGACCAAGTTCCCTACAGATTAACCCTATTCATTTAGCCCCTCTTAAAGGAATGATGTGCTGAGCCACTAGGCAGACAGGTAAAAAGTTCAACAATTGCCAAAGCATTCTTCTGCTAATTCAACAGCCTTCTGCTCAAATAAATTAGCTTAGTCTTGACAGAGGAACAATAGCTTTTTCTCTAGGAAAAGAAGCACATTTGGTATACACAAGCGCTGAAGGTTATTAAGATGTTAACCCGTTAGTTTAATCCAGTAAAGAGCCCCTGCTCTACTACCAGATTGTCAAGTGACTTATACTGCAAGGGGTGATCTGTGGTTTAAAACATTCACCTCTTACCCTTCAGCAGTGTGCTCAGTCCCTGGAAACCCAGGTACCTTGAAAATCACGGACGCGAGAAATTCATGTGGGAGTTTGAAACCTTTAGTGATATTATACAGGATAAATAACAAGGCCTAGGTAGGACTGCTGCCTTGCAAAAGTTCTATTTACATATACTAAAGTGAGAGCTGTTATCCATGGATCAGAAAAGAGCTACCATGAGAGACACCGTCTTTTGGGAAGGTGCAAAAGCTCAGTTTTGATTTCAGTTCAACAATGATATTTACTTAGTTAACAACTTAAGAACTAGAGTTTAACAGGTCAGTTTCTCCATGCCTAAGGTCAGGGTACAGAATGACAAACCAGAAAAATGTCCATTTTTTTTTCCCCACTCGTCCTAAACAAGCACTTTAAAGGTAACAGCTTAGAAGAGGCGGGGGAGAGGGAAATGTTTAAATCATTTATCAAAAGTCATTTTATTGACAAAATAGAATACTTATATCTGTTCTTACAGGGGGTAGCCTCTAAACTTTTTACAAAAAATGTACACATTGTATATCTTTGGATATATACATATTTTACACATTTTTACAATTTAACAAATAATTATATAAATACATCCTCTAATGTAAGAAACCCGTATTTACTTGGGGTATATAATTAAGACATTTCTTGTTTGTTTATTTAAGGCATTTGCCTGGTCATTAAGAATACCCAAACCATGCAATCCATTAGGTCGCGGTCCTCCCTCCTCCAGGGTATGTCAGGAGTAAGAGTTTACGCAGGAGAGTCGAGGGGGAAAAAGAGGTCCCTCAGATGACATCTGTAAATCTGGCTGGAAGCTCAGCAAAGCGCAACCAGCGAGGGCTCCAGACCTGGGGTTCTGGAAACGCGGCAGAGTTCACCCTCCCCGGCCGCCAGAAATTAACGCCTGGCGGGAGGAGCTCCCCGCGCATCAGTGGAGGGAAGGGGCTGGGTCTGGGAGGCTTCAATGCCAGGTACTTTGTTCTAAGCGAGTCATTTAAGTCCCAGCTAATGGATACCATTAAGAGTTCATTATCATGCTAATAGCAATCAACACTGTGAAGGGGTGGGAACCTCAGCCCGTCAAGTGTCCCTTCGCCGCACTTGTCTCCTCGCCCCCTCCCCTCGGCTCAGACCTGGGACAATGGCATCTGCTTTGGATAAGACACGGAGCTGGCCGTGCCAGACCGCCACGTCAGGCCTGTGCTGACGTCGCTGTAGAGGGAGCCCCCGCCGCCGCCCGGCCCCCCGCCCCCGCCAGGCCCCGCGCTGCCCCCGCCCCCCGGCCCGCCGCCCCCCGCGGCCGTGGCGCCCGCGCCCCCACCCACCGCGGCGCCCTTGCTGGCCCAGCAGCAGCGGGTGCACAGGGAGCGCCAGGACTCGAGCGTCTTGCCCGACCAGACCCACACGCCCGACGTGATGCCCACCACGAGGCACATGAAGTACTTGAGCATGAAGACTGCGTAGTCGGGCCTGCGCGCCTGGTCGGGCTGCAGGTCCCGCAGGCACGGGCAGTTGTGCGTGGCCTCCCAGCGCGGGCGGTTGTGCTGCTCGTAGAAGAGGCAGGCGACCACGACAGCGGCGGGCACGGTGTAGAGCACGGTGAAGAGGCCCAGACGGATCATGAGCTTCTCCAGCTTGTGCGTCTTGGTGGGGCCGCCCTGCTGCTTGATGACCGAGCGGATGCGGAAGAGGGACACGAAGCCGGCCAGCAGAAACATGGTGCCGATGAAGAGGTAGATGACGAGCGGTGCCAGCACGAAGCCGCGCAGGTTGTCGAGGCTCTGGTTGCCCACGTAGCAGATGCCCGCCACCGGGTCGCCGTCCACCGAGCTGAGCGCCAGCACTGCGATGGACTTGACGCTGGGCACGAGCCACGCGGCCAGGTGGAAGTACTGCGAGTAGCCAGCGATGGCCTCGTTGCCCCACTTCATGCCGGCCGCCAGGAACCACGTGAGCGACAGGATCACCCACCAGATGGAGCTGGCCATGCCGAAGAAGTAGACGAGCAGGAAGACCACGGTGCACAGCGCGGGTCCCGTGGTCTCGTAGCGCACGTGCTGCTCCACGGCGCCCAGCTCCTCGTACTCGCCGCGCCCCCCCGGGCCGCCCGCGCCCGCGCCCGCCGCGCCCGCGCCCGCCGCCGCCGCCGCCGCGCCGCCCGCGCCCCCCGCGCCCCCAGCGCCCGGCGCGCCGCCGCTGCACGCCACCTTCTCGTGGCCCGCCACCAGGCGCACCAAGTAGCCGACCGACACGAAGAGGTAGCAGGCCGAGAGGAAGATGATGGGCCGCTCGGGGTACTTGAAGCGCTCCATGTCGATGAGGAACGTGGAGACGGTGGCGAAGGTGGACACGAAGCAGAGCACCGACCACAGGCCGATCCAGAAGACGGTGAAGGCGCGCTCGTCCTGGCTGAAGAAGGGGTTGTGGCAGGGCAGCGCGCAGTTGGCGATCTGGCCCGTCTTGACGCGGTTGTAGAGCGGGTGCCGCTCGCTGGACACGCTCACCATGGGCGCGCGGCACTGGCACCCTGGTTCGCAGGGAGCCGCGCCGCCGCCAGGGGGCCGCGCCTTCCCGCCGCCGCCGCCGCGAGCTGGGGGCGCCGCCGCGTCCCCGCCGCCACCGCCCCTGCCGCCGCTGCCCCCGCCGCGGTGCGGGGGCCTGGCCCCCGGAGGGCGGCCGTGGCCGCTGCCAGAGGGCGGCTGCTCGCCGGGCGGCGGCGGCGGCAGGCGGCGCGGCGGGCTGGGCGCGGCCGTGGTGAGGTCGGTGCGGTTGTAGTCCATGCACAGCGTGTCGGGGTTGCCCTGCTCGGGCAGCCGGTCGCAGCGCATGCGGTCGGGCCAGGCGAAGCCGTACTGGCGCATGAGCGGCGCGCAGCCGGCCTTGGCGCGCTCGCACACAGAGCGGCAGGGCGGCAGCGGCTTCTTGTAGTCCTCCAGGCAGATGGGCGTGTACATGCTGCACAGGAAGAACTTGAGGTCAGGCGAGCACTGGATCTCCACCAGCGGCCAGAACTGGTGCACCTCCAGGCCCGCCTCGTCCTGCGTGTCGTGGTTGAACTGGTTGGGCATGTAGGTGTAGTTGTAGCCGATGCCCTTGCACAGCGGCACGGTGATCTCTTGGCACGCCAGCTCCTTGGCCGAGGCGGCCGCCGCGCCGCTCGAGCGCTGCAGCAGCGCCAAGGCGGCCAGCAGCGAGGTCACTTCCAACAGGTAACCCCACTCCATGCTGCGCGCCTCGGACCCGTGCCCTCGTCCTGCAGGCGGCGCGCAGAGAGGGGCGCAGAAGGACCCAGCGAAAGAGCCGGAGAGAGGGAGAGCGGGGACCTGCCGGGTCTCCCTCCTGCCTCTCCCTGGAACGGGGGGGGGAGAGTCTGCCGATAATCTACCCCCTTGGGGTGCGTCCGCAGCCTGGGCAGGGGCCTTCTGCACCTCCTTTCCGCCGCTCCAGGGATTTGAAGGTGGCTGCGGGCGCTCGCCACAGTCCTGGGGGTCTGTTCTTCCTACTCCGGGGCGCGCTCAGCCCTGGCAGAGCGGAGTGGCCGGCCCTCGGCTCATCGTCCCGCACTCGCTCGCTTCCTCTCCCGCGCGCCCGGCCACTTCTCCGCGCAGCGCCCGGCGGCAGTGACTTTGCCGGGCACAGAGGGCGGCGGCGCAGCAAGTTTCCTCTCGGGCCGCGGTGCGCAGTCAAGATGGCTGGGCCGGGTTGCTGGCCGCGCCGGGTCAACCCTGGCGGCCCCCTCTCGGCCCCCGGGGGCTCATGCCCGCCCCCAAGGCCGCGCCGCTGCTGCCGGAGTTCGGGACCCGCCTCTGCAGAGACCGCCGCCCTCGCTCTCCGACGTCCGTCCGTCAGTCCGTCCTCCGCCGGGACAGACAGACCCGCCTCCGGTGAAAGTCCGCGCCGTGCTCCGGCCGCAGTCGCACGCGGTGCAAGCAGTCCCCTTCTCGCTGGACACAGGCAGATCCAGGCTAGAAGGCGGAGCGGACACCTGAGTGGCGCGGCCCGCGCTCAGCCGCTGCCGCCTCCTCGGCGCGAGCAGCGCCCTTCGCTCAACTTCCCGGCTCCAGCCCCGCTGGCGCCTCGCGGCTGGCTCATGAATATTTATACGCGGCGCGGACTCGGTCTCCGCCCCCGGCGCGGCGCGCCAATCGCGGGGCAGCGGGGCGGGGTCTAAGCGCGGTCCAGGCCCCGCCCTCCTTAAGGCCGTCCCCGAGCGTCCGCGCCGCCCAGCGCGCGTTCTGCAGATGAGGAGTTTGGGTAACCTTGGGATTGACCGCGGAGAGAGAGCGTTTGCCACCACGGTCCCCAAGGCGCTCAGTGCGTCTGAGGTCTCGGTTCCAGTTCCCCGAGTCCGCACTTTGGGGCTGGGACGGGGTTTCACGTAGCGCCACCTCCCCGCCCCGTGTCAAACCGGTCAGCCCCCTGCCTACTGCCCTCCACGAATGCGGGGCCTGCGGGCGCGGGCGTCCCGCGCATCTCCGCGGTCCGGGCGGCGCCGAGGCCCCGCGGCGGGCGAGTGGGCTGGGGTCTGTCGTGGCCCAGCGCTGCGGGGGACCAGGGCTGGGTGTCTTCCTTGGGGTTCTCAGAATGATAGTTTTTGAGGTTTGGAGATATGGGGCGGGGGGAGTGGAGCGACCGCGGCTCACCCTAGACCATGGGGCTGGCCGGGGGCGGCCCGGGGGAGGTGCCCGGGAGAGGTGCCCGGGGGCCCAGCCGCGGGGGCGCCGGGGACAAGTGGCCGCCCGGGACTCCCTCCCGCCCGCGCTGCGGGACCCGAGGGAGCCTGTTTCCTTTCCCGGAGAGTGGGGCGATCAGAGCCCCGATCTCAAAGGGGGTTTTGACAGTTGAGATGACATATGTAACGCATGGGGACACAGTGCTTTCTTATGACACATCGTTCCATTTCCCCTTCAAAAATCCAAACCAAACAAAAACTTAGAAACAGGACAGACTGCAAACTCTTGCTGTTGGTTCTCGCTCTTCGCTTCGTACTTCGGAAACATACGCTCGTCCATCCGAAGTTCACATGCTTTTGCCAGAGCCTCCGTTTCTGCGGCGGGGGGCGGGCTGCGCCCTGGCGCGGACCGGGGACACGTATCCGCGCTCCGCACCGGGCCGCGGCCGCCCCGCGCTGCTCCAGCCCCGCCGGGACGCGGCCCGCGAGCGCCCCCGCCCGCTGCGCAGCCTCCCGAGCTGGGCGGGGAGGAGGGGCGAGGGCTGGCGGCCTGGCAGGTTCATTTACGCTTGTTAGGGCGTCCCAGGGGGTTGTCTTTCTCCTAGAATGGAGTGTTTATTTTTTAATTGATGTGCTGTTTCATTTAGCGCTTGTATGGAACTCATGCTGGGGCTGTAATTACTGTAATCTCGGGAACAAGCATTTCAGTTAGCCAGGAGGGTGGCAAAATACACTCTCTCTCTCCCCCCTCCTCTCCCTCCTCCCCTCCCTTCCTCTCTCTCTTTCTTTTTCGGTATTTTTGCTGTTTGTCAGGTTTCATACCGGAACAAGTAGAGCGAGCTAGAGAATAGAAGTTGCTCGGGACGTGGGGACAGAGAAAAAGAATTAAAAGTACATTTGAGGCCAGTTCAGGATTGGGGGTGCGGGGGGCTGCTGGTGGTGGTAGTTGGGGGTGATCTGTTCAAAAACAATTGTCACAGCGGGCGTGGTGGCTCACGCCTGTAATCCTAGCACTCTGGGAGGCTGAGGCAGGTGGATTGCTCAAGGTCAGGAGTTCCAGACCAGCCTATGCAAGAGGGAGACCCCATCTCTACTAAAAGTAGAAAGAAATTATCTGGACAACTAAAAATATACATACAGAAAAAATTAGCCTGGCATGGTGGCGCATGCCTGTAGTCCCAGCTACTCGGGAGGCTGAGGCAGGAGGATCACTTGAGCCCAGGAGTTTGAGGTTGCTGTGAGCTAGGCTGAAGCCACGGCACTCTAGTCCGGGCAACAGAGTGAGACTCTGTCTCAAAAAAAAAAAAAAAAAACTCAAAAAAACAAAAAAACCATTGTCACAAAACAAAAATAACTAGAAGTATTTGTATAATATATTGCTTGAGCCAATGGAATCTCTGTCTTCCTATCTCTGCTGTCTCTAGCTTAGTTTAGCAACCTCGTTATGATCCACATTTCAAGTAGACAGGCAGAAACACCTCCACCGGGTTTTGGGCAAGTTCTGTGTTTTTTGCCCTTCTAGAAATATCCACCAGGCTATATCCACCAGTCACCATCTTTTTTTCTGAATTGAAGTCTAGTTAGAACTTCTTGATACTGAAAAACAAACAATACTTCCTTCCCACTTTTGTTTTGGAAAAACTAACTCCATAGGAATTCGAAAATCAAAGGCTTCAGAAATATTAGATGATTCAGCAGAAAATGGACCATTCAAAAATGCAGACTCGACCTTTACTTGGTTGTTTTTTTTTTTTTTCTTTTTTTTTAATTGGTTCCGTTCCTCTCTCCTGCAAATTGGAATTCCAGTTTGTGGTATGTTGAACGTAGAAAGTCGCCTATCTCTTTAGTTGGTGCCTTGTTCATAGAGGGCTCTTATAGAACGTTAAGCCGCGCATAATTCCCGGAGTTACTCTGATCTGAGCGCAGAGAGCCCCCTTCAAGACCACCAGGGGCGCTGCATTGCCCAGACGACGGGTGGGAGGAGCCAGTTTCGAAAGGCAACACAGATGGTGAAAAGTTTCTCCTGCCTTTCTTCCTCAGGGAAATGTCAAATAGTGAAGTTTAGAATTACACTATATAAATTTGCTAGAATTAGGTGAAAGCAAACTGACATTTGAACATTGAAGCTGAAAATAGTGGATCCTGGCTCTTAATTGGCTTTAATTTTTTTTCTCTTTTATTCTTTTGAGACAGGATGAAGGGTTTGATGATGTGGAATGTGGAAATTTTTGCTAAATATATTAAGCTTGCATGAAAAAATAAGCAGACAAAAGTTCAGACTTTCAAAAATCATGTTATCAGCTATTTGGGAGATCTTACTGACTCGTGAGGTTAAAACCACTTACATAAAAAATCATGAAAAATTTACTTTTAATTGAGAGAATATAAGAATAGCATTTTACATTTACTATAAAATTAAATGACTCCTCGACAGTCTTTCAGTGTAGAAAGGAGAGATTTAGGAAACCAATTAGTGTTTTGGCAATGATGGGTTTGCTAAAAGAAACTAGAACCTTTTATCAACTTTGTTGGGCAAATAATGATATTTTCATTGTATGTAAAGCAGCTATTTTTTAGAGGAGGAAAAATAGCTTTAGTAGTGCCATAAATAATGTAGAAAAGTTTCTAAAGGGATTTCTGAACAGGTGTCTTGTTACTGAGTGGCTTACAAGCATAATAATATAAACAATCGAAGGCAGGGATCTACCTCAGAGGAGGGAGGGTTTTATTAAATACTGAATACCAAGTTAGTTAGGAGACTATCAGTATATCGTCTATCCCAAATTGAAGAAACTTTGAGGAAATTATGTTTCGGTGGATTATAGTTTAAAAATCCAATATAAGACACTTGACGTAAGAGAGGGCCTTATATATGTCAATAAAGTGATATATTACAAAGATGAAAAAAGGAACTCTTTAGTAATTAACAGAATTTCTCACGTGTTATATACAATGCCAATTGTTTATTCTAAAAACTTATTTTCTTTCAGGAAAACAACCCAATGCTATGTTATGAGAGAACATACAACTCTATCAGGTAATATTGGGGTATCTTGGTGTTTCAAAAATCTGTCTTTCAAAAGACTATGTCTTGAGTCATCTGCTCCATAAATGGGAGGGGAGTTAGGGGTGAACTGGTGTTACTTCAGTCTCTACTACATTTAAAATGAGTGAGATTATATTTATATTCTTCTATATTACATTAAACTCTATATTTTCTGCCACCAGGAAGAGGATCCTGTTGGAAGGAAGTACTCTTTGCTGTGTCTGCTGTAACAAGGCCAAGGTGGGAATGGTAGAGATTACTGAGGCAAATACATGCCACTGGCAAGGATCCAAGGTTCACTTTACACATAGTTGCCATTTTGGAAAATGGTGACCGCACTGTCATTATTTGACTTCGTGATTAGTCTAAAATATGTTTTAAAAATCAGTGCTCTAATTTTTTTCCTCATTCACGCTGGAATATTCACCAGATGTTCAAGTTCTTATTGTAGGATGCATTTTGCATTAGTTTGGAACTTTCAGGTTCAATAAAGACCTCCTAAGCAAAACTGGCTTAGCCAAGAGGGACATCTCACATATCAATAAATCCAGAAGAAGGAATTTTGTTGTTAATTCCTTCTGTGACTCAATGATGTTAGGCCTGCAGGTGGGGGTCTAGGCCCTTCACTTCCCCTTTGGTTACATGGGGCCACCCACCACTGCATCATCATGTAAGGGGGTGGCCAAGGATGGAGGAGGGGTAGGACCTCTCACTCCTTCCATTAGGAAAGAAAACCCTTCTCTGAAGGCCCTTGGCTAACTTTCCCTTAGGGCATGCTGGTCTGAACCTGTCACTTGGCCACTCTTAGCTGCAAGAGAGGCTGTGAGAGTGAAGATCTGGGGAGTGGCCGGTGACAGGGTAGGGAGGAGGGGCATCCCACAGTGTCAGCTGCACTTTACTATGTGAAAGAAATTAACTTCCAAGCAATATCATTTAGTCAACCTGCCTCTTCCTCCAGAAAGGACTTCATGGAGATTTTGAAGAGTGATCAGGAGTTTGTTAATTTGAAGAGAGGAGGAGGGTTCTAGGCATGTGTAGAGCATTTACAAATCACAAAAGTCAACTTGCCTTTGGGTTTGAGGTTCAAGTGAGAGCAAATATTTTCCTTGAACAGAAACATTGTAACTTTTACTCAATCAGTTGATACCATTTGTACCTTTGAGTAGGTTACATCTGGAATCTATAGAGTTCAGTATCCATTACAGTGTTTTCGACTTGGAGTGCAAGGGTGTCTGCTCTAATGCAAGACTGTCACAGCACATGGTAAGAGACCAGCATCTGTTTGGGTCTAACTTCTGCTGTCCAAGGTCAGATGCTTGATAGTTTCATGGTCATTGAAGATTCTTACAATCTTTGTGTGTTAATTATCATCAAAACTTAAGTCTTTTCTCCTCCTCTTTTCCCCATAACCTCATGCAGGTGGGAGCTGTTAATAAAGCTCCAGTTTATTTTACTAGAGCAATGTGTTTTGCTTAAGAGTGTATTTCTGCTTTAAGAAATCCAGTTGCCTGTAGGGCCTCTAGGCAAGGCCAGGTTAGAGTGGCTTTGTCTAGCAGAACAAGCTAGGTGGTTTGTAGCATTTGCTCAAGTGCCTGTCTTCCCACAGACCCCCTGCGGGGTAATTACTTGCAGGAACACCTTGCTAAACAGCATAGCTATTAAGGACTGCCAGAGATGAAAATTTCTCTCACCTGTGTGTTTTGCAGAACCTCACAGGGTTGAGTAATAAATAAGCTTCCAATAACCTTCAGAGAACACAGAATTCAGGGGAATCATACGGGTGTTTCGGTCTGTGGCTATGTCCAATTCCCTGCAGCTAATGCCTCCAAACAAACCAGTGTCTAAAGAATATGCCCCCGTGAAGGTACAGTTTATTTGTTCTTTATATTTCCTCTAGCACTTTGTGTCCATTTTACTTTCTATTTTTACATTATTCTCTGTTCTCAGGAAAATATCTGTGGCACAGTGAGCCATTTGTTTGAGCACTGTTTCTGTTTTGATCTTGGTAATTGTCTTTCTTCTGTAGATGCTGGTGTGGGAGGCTCCTCGCTTACTAAGTCTTGCCTACAAGCATTTAGTAGAATTTGATTGCTGGGCTTGTTCGTACAGGATCTCCTTCCATGAGATTCCCCTATCCTACCCAAGGCGAGCCAGATTCACCTAGGTGGCTTTTTACAATTACACATTTGATTTCACTCTCATTTGAGAGTCTCTGCCTTTGTAAGCAACTGTCACTCATGGTGGAGAATCTTTCCTTGGGTATGTTGGCATTACGACTTACAGCTACTTTGGGGGCTGAAAAGGAAGGATTCATGATTTTCCTTGTTGGTCTGTCATGCTGTTGATTATTAAATCATTATGTTTTCCATTGGGATCCATGTGGTCTCTGGGTTTCTGTTTCAAAAAAATGTCTATTTCTGTATGGACTGTGGCATTATTTCTTCATTTTGTGATCTCATGTGTCTCATCCTCCGGTCTTAAAATTCAGAAGCCAGAAAGTTTCACCTGATGTTTTATCTGTCAAAAATCTGAAAGGATTCATTTTCCATTAACATTCTATTGGAGTTTGGTTGCCTCGTGGTAATAAAATACCAAGGTTTCTGCTGGAAGGTAATCTATTGGAATTATATATCCTGATTTTTTTTTTGATTAGAGTAAAAAATGTAGGTATAACTAAACAGAGTGAATCCTAACCTATAATTCATAATTGCAGAATGATGAATGTGAGCCTTGTTCCTAAATTCCCCAAGTGAGCAATAAAAACTGTACTTAGAAAAATGACGTTTGGATTCTATGCTAATAGTAACTACAGGGAATAGTCGCTTTGCTCAAGAATAAGAGTGACCAGAATAAGGATGGAAAGTAGTTTGATCTGTGTTACATTGTTAATGTATTGGAGGATAGTGAGAGCGAAGATGGGATGAGTAAGGTTGGAGTAGAATAATAATCTTAGCTACCACTTACAGTGTGTCTTTTATGTGCCAGGCTCTTGCTTGACCTTTTTTTTTTTTTCTTAAATCATTTTGGATGTTTCAGCAACTAGTAACAGTTAACCCAACTCAAACTGGCTCATCATACAAGATGGAAATTGTTATTTTATAAAACAAGAAGTACAGAAGCGGGGTAACTTCCCAGGTTGGTTGATAACAGATTTTCAAAAATATCATCAAGGATTCAGGTTCTTTCTATTTCTCTGCCCTGCTTTCCTCAGGGGTGTTGACAGCGGTGACCTCAGAGTCACAAGATGTGCTGTAGCATTCTGGCATCTCCCCAGAAATCTCCTGGCAAGTGTTATTGGCTGAATTAGACTGAATTCCCACTCCTAAACCAACCACTGGCAAGAGGAATGGGATTACCACAATTGGCTTAAAGAAATCAGGCCACCTCATTGCTGGAGCTGGGAATTATTAATAGTTCGTCTTGCTCTGAAGCACCTGACCCTGGGGAAGAGGGTGAATACCTGAATGAAATTAAGGTTTATAAGAGAGAAAGAAGGGAAGCAGGAATGGTCATTGGGTAGGCAACTAATGTTCTGCCACATGGCTATATTCATTTCTGTCTCTATCTGCATCCGTCTTTTTTTTTTTTTTTTTTTTTTGAGACAGAGTCTTGCTCTGTCACTCCAGCTAGAATGTAGTCATGTCACCCCAGCTCACTGCAACCTCAAACTCTTGGGCTCAAGTGATCTTCCTGCCTCAGCCTCCTGAGTAGCTGGGACTACGGGTGTGTGCCACCATGCACGGCTAATTTTTCTATTTTTTGTAAAGATGGGGTCCACTCTTGCTCAGACTGGTCTCCAACTCCTGAGCTCAAGGGATCCTCCCGCCTTGGCCTCCCGGAGTGCTAGGATTACAGGCATGAGCCACTGTGCCCGCCAATTACTTTAAAATATTTTATAAGTGGCATTATATCTCTCCTTTTATAAATAGCTTTATCAACTCAACAGTTTGCTTAATATTGATTTGGTTAAAATTTTTATACTGACTGTAGTATTCCATTGTATGATTAAGCCACATTTTATTATCTGTCCCACTAGTGATGAGTAGTTTTGGTGGTTTCCACGTTTTCAATTTAGTGTTGCCATGAATATCTTTGATTGTATCCCCTTGTGTATGTGTTCTGGAGTTTCTCTAAGGTAGCTATCTGGAAACTGAATAGTGATGTGTAGTCCATACTCATTTTCAAATATACTAAGTATTGCCACATTGCTCTTCAAAGTGGCTGAACCAAGTTATGTGCTCACAGAAAATGTGCATGACTTTCTGATTTCCAACAGCCTCACCAACACTTAGGAGATTAGACTCTACCTGTCAGATGAGTTCATGAAAGAAACTCATTGTTCTAATATATGTTTCTGATTGCTAATGACACTGAATGCATTTTTATATGTTTTTTGACCAATTGGGCTACCCTTTCCACAAGTTACCTCTTCTTATCCTTTGTTCATATTTTTCTCCTGGGTTGTTTTGTCTTTTGATTTGGGTAAGTTCTAAAAATGTCTTGAATATTTATCCATTTGCTTTGAAAATGTTTCTCTGAGTCTATGGCTTATCATTTTATTTTATTTTATCTTTAGTAAAAATCTTAAAATTTTTAATCTCAAATTTTCCTTTAAGTTTTTTTTTTGTCTTATTTAAGAAATCCTCCCCTCACACGTTGTGAAGTTATTCTGCAATATTTTTTTTTCTAAAATTTTGGATTTAGAAAAATTTTCTTGCCATATTTAGGTTTTAAGGCATATTGAATTTATTTTTGTGGTTTGTGTGAAGTTGGTAGCCAATTTTATTTCTTCCCATATGTATTGCTAATTAAGAGAGCAGCACAGTTATTGAATAGTCCATTTTTTCTCTTGGTTTATAATGTCACCTCTAGATTCTATATGAAGCTATGTTTGTTTCTAGGCTCCATTCAGTTATATTTATCTATCTGCTATTTCTGCACTATAACACATATTTTAATTACTAAGATTTTAGAAGTCTTAATTTCTGATAGAGGAGGACACCTTGATCTTCCTTGTCAAAATTATATTGGTTATGCTTATCCATTTCCCCTCCAAGAATTTCAGGACCACTTTGTCACAAGGTCTATGAAAACTCAGTCATGTCTGTGGTTTTGTTTCCTTTCCTCATTATTTCTAATTATTTTCCTTGAATTATTTTGCCAGAAGTTTGTGTATTTTATCAGTCTTTTCAAGGAATATGTTTTTGGTTTCATTTAATCTTTCTGATTTTTATTATAATTTCTTTATTGAACCATGAATTATTTAAATTCTAATTTTTATTGCATTTTCATCAGAGACCATATTCCATATGATGTAGATTTTTTTTCGAGATTTGTTTAGTGGCTTAGTCCATTGTCCATTTTTATAAGTGTTCCATATGTGGGTGACGAGCATGCGACTTCTCTATTGTGTGTTCTATATATGACCATTGAGTCAATTATTCAGAAATGTAAGTTAAAATTTCCTACTAAAATTGCAAATTTCTAAGTTCTTTCCAGTAAATCTACCTTGGTTTTTTTTTTATTTGTTGGTTTCATTTGTTTGTTTTTTGTTGTTGATTTGAGGCTATGTTGCTAGGTACATAGAAGTTGAAAATTGTTATATCTTCCTGGTGAATTGTTCCTTTTATTATTAGGCAATAACCCTTTTTATTCTTAATAATTTCTTTCCCTCACTACTTAAAATTCGTTATGTTGATGGATATATGTTTATTGTTATTGTTAGTATTTTTCAAGTATTTATCCCCACATTATTTTACTTTAAATTTTTCTGTGTCATTCTGTTTAAGATGAGTCTCTTGTTAACAAAATATAACTAGATTTTCAAAATACAATTTGTAAGTCTCTGTATTTTATTTGGGAAGTCTGGTTTCTTTATACTGTATTTCATCAAATGTAAGATACCATTGATTGTAAGATGCAACATCATTTTTGGTACCACAAGAAAGAAAAAATGTCTGTAATTAAACAGTGATATAATTCTTACTTGGGACTTATTAAAAGGGATCTTTTACAATTAATTAGACATTTTAAAAATCATATATTGACCTTACGAATATATATAAGTGAAACAAATTAATAAATTTATTTCTAAAAACTGTCACATTGAGAGTCTAACTCTTCTGAATTAGTTTTTGATTCAGGGTCACCAATATTTGTGCTTTTCCAGGCCCTATCACTTTCCATACTGTCAAGAGCATTGGTGACGTGGAATTTCTCAAAAAAAAACTAAAGGCCATTAAAATTGGCTCTGAAGCTAGCTTTAAAATTATGTAGAATAGACTTCTTTTTGAGTCCAACTTTGGGAATGTTGTTAAACCTGTTTGATTCATCACCTTCTCACTCCTTCCCCACCACTGTTTGGTTCTTAAGAGTTTAAATACCGCTCCACTATTGTTTTCGGGATTTTCTTCTGAGACGTCAACACCCATTATGGAGGTTTTAAGGCTGGAACTTTTGATGTTCCTGTGTGCATCCTCCCTGACATCCACACCACAAATACTGCAGGGCCAACAGCAATTTTGATATACCATCGATCGAAATATGTATTGCGATTTTGGAGATGTTAAAATGTGAACAAATGCGCACCTTAGAATTGAGGAAATATTTTATGCTTTATTTACATATAAAAATATAAAGGTTATTTTAATGCTTTATTCTACTTTCTCTTTGACATATTTTTTTTTTCTTGAATATTTCTTCCTCCTTTCCTGCTTTTTATCAGATGAATCAGTTTCCTTTAGTCTCTTTTACTGGACTGGAAACTACACATTTTATTTTTATTCTTTATCAATAATCTTTAAGTTTTTAACATCCATAGTTGACTTGACAAAGTCTAATCAATATCTTTATGTGCCTCTTTAATAATTCATCAAATAGATTGCTTTGACTCTACTCCCTCCTTATCTTATATGCTATTGTTTTCTAATATCATAGTTTCAATTTGTTTTTAATCATGCAAGTTGGTCACCATTATTATCAATGTTATGATTTTTTTTAATGATCAGTACTTACTCAGATTTACCCGCACCTCTAACAAGGTCCTTCCTCAACTTTGCTCCTTCTGTCTCACTTCTTTCGTCTGAGTTCAATTTCCTTCTTGCTGAAATATGTCTTTTAGCCTGAACATGCCTGTGTGATGGCTTCACTCTTAAATGGTGGCTTTCATGGGTATAGGATTCTTGTGGGAGGGGAATGGGGGGAAGGCTATGTGGTTTCTGATACCAGGTGGGTAGTGTAAATCAGGTTCTGAACCTGCCCACACCCTCGGTTTTAAAAATAAGCTTATTACTGTTGTGCCCTGTGCAGGTGAGCAGGTAGGGATTTTCTCATTCCCTGCTCACTGAGATAGAAGCCTACCCATGGTTCTGGTTTAATTCTACATGTCAGACCCACTTGGCACGTGTAGTTGCTTGCCTTCATCCTTATTCACCCCTCTTTCAGGACCCTCTTTTTTGATTGCTGTTGGGGAATGTCTCTTTCTGTCTCCTGAGTTCAGGTCTGCATTAAATTTTTATCTTGCATT
This sequence comes from Avahi laniger, assembly GCA_963575035.1. Classification (NCBI taxonomy): domain Eukaryota; kingdom Metazoa; phylum Chordata; class Mammalia; order Primates; family Indriidae; genus Avahi; species Avahi laniger. The sequence continues at coordinate 58,947 of CAUYSK010080804.1, forward strand.
TTTAGGGGTTTTGTGGCAGAAATGTTTCTGCATTGACCCAGTCTGTCTCTCCATGGGCCCTCTGAGAGCACTGCATTTTGTCATTTTACAAAGTATGTTTTAAATGTTTAAAAGAGTTAAGACTATATTAAAAAAGTGAAATTGGAGGGCTTTTTTTTTTCCCCCAATTTCTGTTTCCATGAAACGTTGGCTTTCTGCAAAATATGGTTTTTAAACTACTTGTCTATGGTATGGCTTTTGAAATCTACAGTTAAGTGGCTGCTGAGACATGAGATCCCAGACCTAGAGGGAATAGGACAGACTGCAGGCAGGGGCCTCATCTGAAGGTTTGCCAGCCTTTGGCAGGTACGTACCTGAGGTATCAGAAGCTACCCTGCACAGTAGGCTCTGGGCTGTCACCTCCCATGGTAGCCCATGCTCCTGCCAAGACACTTCTCCAAGCTGCTAATTTGCAGCTTCAGACAGGCTAGACAAGAAAAGGTGGTCAGGAAAGGGCAGAGTAGTTAATCATTATGTAGAAAGAGGAGAGAACTTTTTTTGTTGTTTTTGTATATTTATTGGTTGCTTATATATTTTTTTCACATGGAAGGGAATTACTTGATGATTTTTTGATGACATGATATCAAAGAAATGAAAAATGAGTATAAAATGGTGTAGCTAATTTGACTCTCTGTCTTTTAATAGTTAGCTTTTACTGTGTAATAGACCACTCCAAAATCTAGTAGTGTAGAGACAATAAACACTTATTATTTCTTACATCTTTGTGAATTGCCTGGGTAGTTCTTCTGGTCTGGGCCAGCTCAGCTGAGGCTGGGTGGTCTAGGAGGCTTTATTCACTTGTCTGGCAGTTTGGCAGGCTGGTTGATTTAGGGGGGGTGTCTCAGCTGGAACCTCTTGTCTCTGCTCCACATGGGCTCCCAGGCTCCCGTACACTAGTTCAGACTTCTTCACGCAGTGATCTCAGCTTTCCCAAGAGCAGCAAGAGAAGGCAAGCAATGCACCAGCACTTTTCAGGCCTCTGCTTGTAGCATGTTTGTTAATGTCCCCTGGGCCAGAGCAGGTTACATGGCCAAGCCCAGAAGGCTGCTTTTCTTGTTGGGAGGAGATGAAAGTCGCGTTGCAAAGAGTGTGCATGCAGGGATGGAAATTATTTTTTGGACATCGTTGTCATCTACCATGATATATTAATACAATAAATATTTTTTTTGATGTTTATGTTAGAGGGTCACTTGCATGTGTGACATATTGTATATTAGATATATACAAGGATGTTTATCTCAGTGTCTCTTTTTACAATAGAAGAAAATTGGAAACTACTGTAATATATATTAGTTAGGGAACGGTACCCCAAAATACCATAAGGCAGTTTAAGAGACTACGATAGATTTATGTATATGACCCTAAAAAGACATACTTTTCCAATGAAAAAAATCAGCTGCTGAACCACACACCGCCTTATACCTCTCAATACATACACGAAAACTAAATTCCTGCAGGTACATGTACACGAAGTCATGCATATGCATAACAAAATATTCAGAAGTGCACACACTAGGTCGATCACAATAGCTGCCTCTGTGGAGGGGCATGGGATTGAATGATGCCGAATAGGGAATTTCGTTCTGAGTTTTTGGTGTTATTTGTATTTTTTATAAAAATGCATGCTTATTTAAAAATGTATAAGATTTAACTTTAAATCTAAAAAGGTGGGGACTTGGTATGATTGTCATGCGGTGGGTTCCAGTCTTGCCGTTCACTCACCGTGGATATGGCATTGCCTTTGTGCGTGGAGACGTTCTCTCCTCTGCTCCGCCCTGGCTGTCACACACACTGCTTGGTTGGAGCATTTCAAGGCTAGGACGCTAGATCCAAGGAAGGGTAAACTTCTGGAATTCATCCTCTTCAAAATACAGCATTTAGCCCAGTCATTATGGTGCCCACAGAGCCAACTGACATAATTCCTGTTTGTGTAGTTTCAGGGCCCTTTCTGCAAATACCATGCAAAATGTTATGGTATCATCTTTCCTGAACCATTTCAACACAGTCTGAAGGTAGTTGGTAATTACTCTTTTGTGAAACATTCAGAATCTTAATGAATTATAATTTGAGGCTGACACAAATACAGATTAAGATTTTGCCATTTCCTGTTCATTCCAAGTCAAAATCTTTATCTTATAAAATTTCCGATGTTTCCGTAGTGTAGTATATAAAGTTAGTTCACCATCTACAGGGACTGACGGGCCATTTAATTATCTGTCTGTACCAATGTTTTGTGGTGTCTTTGTGGGAAAGGAGTAATGCCAGACAAAATACCAAAGTTATCTCTTTTTGGCATGTCTGTGTAACTTACAGAAAGCATTGCATGAAACACTTCATTTTATTGACTAATTAGAATAGAAACAAACAGAAATGAAGAATAAAAACTTATACCAGTTATAACTATTTATTTCATAAACCACTGAATATTAGTAATAAAGAGGTGATATTATTTTCTGTTATCGATTCTTTATATTTGTTCCTAATAATCTGCTTACATAAAGTATCAATTTGTTATTTTGAAGGGAAAATTTAAAACCACTGTAACAAAACAGATACAAAGTTTTAAGTAAAAACTTTTGAAGCTTATAACATGTAGTTTTTCAAGAAAGTGTCAACTTGCAGGTTGTAACATTTTTGCTCTTTTTCTCTCCTACTCTGTTTTTAATGTGTCTATAAATGTGCAGTTTTACTGGAGAACAAATACACACACACACACACACACACACACACCCCAGTATTCATTAGATCGCTAAGAAGGACCAATTTTCCCACTAGGATAAAACGGGTGTGTGCCACTCTTTTGCACAATCACTCGTGTCATCATTTTACATTTGTTTTCAGGGACTGCCCCTCTCTGGGGAAACATTAGCCTCTTAGGTTTTTAGTTTGGTATCATAATAGAATCAATGGTGGAAATCGCATATATGGGCGCACCTATGAATTAGTTACGAGATCACTGAGTCCTTCCACAGGGCCACATAAAATATGGATGTGGGTATGTGGTGACTTCCATAAATCTTCTTGATTCAGGGATGTGTGTATGAGTTCTTATTTATATTTTTAGGAGCACTGTGTGCCTTTGTGAGTGCCGGCATACTAATTGGGTGAAATCATATTGCAATTGATACAGCGGTGAAATATTTTGGTGTTAACATTTAAGCTTTTCATCGAATTTAGTGGATAATGCAGTACCTTGGATGAAACAGTTGGCTAAAAGTCAGAAAACTATTAAAGCGTGTTTCACAAACTAATTATAAGATGACTATTAGCTATTGGCAGCAGCTGAAAGCGAAGCAATGGGACTGACAAAAAAAAAAAAACATCTTGGACAAGTAAAGTCAAGAAGATGTAATTTGTCAAAATGTTTCCCACACGTCAGTGAGATATTATTATATACATAAAACTTTCCTTACTAATAAATCCATTTATTGTTAAATGTTTGGATGTTACAGTGAAACTTCTACATACGTTTAGCTTTGAATTCCCCCAGTTTTCTTGAAAGTGAATGAGATGATTCCATAGCCACGTTTTTAGTCTAAATAAATGAACACAGTTTAATGTTTATGTCAACTCTATCTCTAAAAGTTTCAATTCATCGTGACATATTCGTTTTTGAGAGAGTATTTATTCTAAAGGGGTGCAAATTTCCATGCAGCAAAGATGGTTTATCTGTGTGATTTTGGTAGACATGGATTTCATACCTAGAAGCCCATTTCATTGAATGATATGACGTTAAAAGACTAGAGACCCACACATGTAGAAAATATTGATTCTGACTTTCTTCTCTGAACTCCTTTCATTATCTTATATACTGTATTATTGACACACAGCTGTTGTGTGTGATGACTGGAAGCTCTCCCAAATTCTCTTCACTTCTGTTTACCTCCTCCTGGGTTTATTTACATGCGACATTGCTGCTAATTAGCTTCCGGGAGGGCGGAGGGAGATTTCTATACATCCTCTTGGTTGTGGCCCCATGAAGAGACGGTCCCCATACCTGGAAGAGCTTCATCTTCCGCTCCTTACCTTCAGTCAACACAGCCTGTCCCTTCAGTGACCAACTGCTGTGTTCACAGCTTCTAGTGAGGAATTGAGCAATTTGCCAAATTAATTTTCTCCCCTTCAAGGTAGTTCTCGGTGGGTAATGTCTATGTCTGTGCGCTTCTAACAGGATGACTTCTTTAAAACATGCTTTCCAAGATGGAAAAGTTAAAGATGAGAAAGGGCCATCTCTCCTGCCCCTCGTGACTGATTTTTTATAGCTTACTAAAAATAGTGTTCTTGTGGTTACATCATGGAAATGCTTTTTGAGAACTTCGGCTCATTTCGAATTCATCGAAAACGAAATGCGTTGATTTGTTTACCCTGGAGAGAGCTCATCTGGTCACCTGATTGTAACAAGGGTGATGACAGATTCTGAAAATGTTCTTTCATAGGTGTTTCTGGAAGGACTGGCTTTAGTGGCCGCTAAGTGATGTTCTCACTCAAGCCCTTTGAGTGCCTTGTCTAGACGGAGTACCCATAGTCAGAGCATGGAGACATTCCCAGTTGATTGTTTTCTTCCCCCAGCAGAAGCTACGATGACTTTATTTCAAAGTCAGAGTGGAGGAGGTGAGATTTAGTGTCTATAGGAGCTTCCCGCAAAGGCTAACACATTCTTGTTCTGGAAATCTCTCTAGGGCAGACACAGGAATTTTTACTGAGACTTCCTTCCACACACAACATCAATAAATATGGAAATGAAGGCTTCGAATCTCACTCGTGATGAAACAATATGCTGTTTAAATTCAGTTAATTGTAAGGTACTTAGTGTTGAAAGACAAAGATATGCTAATCTTATTAAAATATGCCTGGTTAAATTTAGCTATAAATTCCATTCAGGGACTCGTGCTTTCTACATTGTTCCAAGCCAGAAAGTCTGGAAAGAAAACCACCCACTGTGCAGAATATAGAGTTAGTAATTTGGAAAGGTGAAAAGTTTAATTATGAGTCTATCTTCTGGGGAAAAAGTAAAACAAGGCTGAATTCTTAATATTTTTTTTTGTTTGTTTAGATTAAACCAACTGAAGGGCTCTTTCCCATGCTTACATTTATATAACTCTGACAGTAAGAAAAGCTTTTAACGTTTTCTCCGTTTCATTTGAATTGAAGTTGCTTTTAATATATACAAGTGAGGGAAAGAGTATTAACTAAAGGTAGAGTTCAACGCTGTTTAGACTGACTCAACCAATTTTTAATTTTCCAGATAATTAAAGAGTATAGCATTTTGAATTTGTGGCTAAGGGCCTGACTACGGATTTAGATACTAAGGGTTTCAATCCTGACTTTTTTTGCTTATATTGCTGCGTAACTTTGTACTCTTTACTGAGCCTCTCAATACCTCAGTTTCTTAATAAGTAGTCTGGGGTAAAACAATCATTTTTTTTTTTTTTTTGATACAGTGTCTTGCTCTTTTAACGAGGCTGGAGTGCAGTGGTGCAATCATAGCTCATTGCAGCCTCAAACTCCCAGGCTCAAGCCATCCTCCTACCTCAGCCTCCCAAAGTGCTGGGATTACAAGCATGAGTCACTGCACTTAGCCACAATGATGTATTTTAAAAAGAGCCTTTATTGTTATTTATTCTTATAGTATGAAATATCTATTATTTATAGAATAATTATAAGCATTCGTATATACCATTTATAAAATGTTGATAAATATACAAATATGTATTTATATGCACACACACACACACACATACACACACTATCCACTATCATCCATATAATCCAACCACTCAGCAATAACCTCATTTTGGTTAGATTCGTAGTTACTCTGCCATCCATCTGTGCAGACCTGCACGAACACATGCATCTAACCACCCATTAACAAATACTAGATTATACGGTACTTTTTTTTAAGCTTGTATATCCAATTACCATATGATGACTATCCCTCACTTTATTAGATATCCTTCCATATCAGCATAATAATTTTATTAAAATTATTTTTATCATTTTTTTCAAAAAATAATAATTTTTTAAAAAACACCCATCAGTTATTGAACTGGGATCATATTGTTAAGCATTTATTTGGGTTTTTTCCCTTTTTGTTCATCATTGTAAGCAGTACAGCCTTGAAAATCTCCATGCCTTATATCCTTAGGCACATCTGTGATTATTTACTTAGTCTGATTTAAATCGATTGCGAGAATGTGTTTTAAAGGAGTGTGTATATATCTCATCATAGATTCATGGTTCCCGTACTGTAATAAAGATATTTTCCATAAAACTTTAATTTCTGACTATTTTTTGTTATTTTAAAACTATATTTTAGATCTGTTTGAAATATAAACTATTCAACTATTTACAGTGACTACCAAAAAAAAATTTACTTGCTCCAAGTGGCTGATGAGCTAGTGCTGGCAGTGAGAGAAGCTGGAAGGCCATGGTCCCCTGTAATGGCCACACTGAGCGATGGCTTAAGGCACTGCATTTTTTTTCTAAATTTCTATTATACTTACTAGCTGTGTGATTGTGGTTAGTATTTGTTTTCTTTAAATTTTAGTATCCTCATGAGAAAAATGGGCATATAGTGCCTGAACTGAGAGGCCGTTTGGAGGATTGCGTGGACATGATTCGTGCAAGGGACGGAGGAGACAGTGGATTTCCACGTGTGTGGTCTACGAGAGCCGTCCGGGCTCATTCACTTTCCTGGTCCCTGCACCAGCTGAGCCCTGTTGCTTCCACTTCCTGCATCTCTCGGATCCCCACTCTTTTCCCCACCCATAACACTGCCCTGTGCATTTGTCACTTGACCCAGGACATTGTCATGGCCTCTACTTGTGACCAACTGAAGCACTCTGGGGACTTGGGTGCCCCTGGCCTTCTCCGGAGTCCTCGGCTCAGCCAGGCTCATGTGCTGTGGGGGGGCCTCTACGCTGCTCAGCTCTGCTGGAATGCCTCCCCCTCCCCAGGGAACCCCTCCCACCCAACCTGAACTTTGCATGCTGGGCTGTTCCCTGTCATTCAGCTACTAGCTTAAAAATTACTACTCAGCCATAAAAAAAAAATGCATTCATACCTTTTGCAATAATCTGGATGGAACTAGAGACCATTCTCTTAAGTGAAGTGTCTCAAAAATGGAAAAACACTCACCACATATACTCACTTGGAACTAACCAAACAGCACTCATGTGCACAATAGGAAGTAAAA
>CAUYSK010080805.1:0-17180 GCA_963575035.1 Avahi laniger
TCTGTTACCCGGGCTAGAGTGCCGTGGCGTCAGCCTAGCTCACAGCAATCTCAAACTCCTGGGCTCAACCAATCCTCCTGCCTCAGCCTCCCAAGTAGCTGGTACTACAGGCACGCGCCACCATGCCCGGCTAATTTTTTCCATGTTTTTTTAGCTGTCCAATTAATTTCTTTCTATTTTTGGTAGAGACGGGGTCTCGCTCTTGCTCAGGCTGGTTTTGAACTCCTGATCTCAAACGATCCGCCCGCCTAGGCCTCCCAGAGTGCTAGGATTACAGACGTGAGCCACCGCACCTGGCCTAATTTGCTTTTAAGAGGACTGCACACATATCACTAATATAATTGCTTATTTAAAAATAGAACTGAAATATGAAATAACAGGTGAGCTAAAGAGAAAGAATATTCAGAGGTGAGAAAACATTGAAAAAAATTATATCTATGTATTCAAATATTAAATGAAAAGTATCTGAATTTGCCAAAATGATTAGATGAAGGAAACCAAAAAACACTTTAATTTTAATCATGAAATCTATTTAATATCTCTACCACAATTTAAAGCTTTGAAAAACATAGTATGCTTGACAACTAGTCTTTCCATTGGCTTTTATTGCTGTCCTTAATCAATTTCTGCCCCTCATTGTCCCACAGATCAAGAATGTCTATTTTGATAAATACACTCTTATCAAGAACCAAGAGTACAATGTAATCAGATAAAAAGCCATATTGATATAGGACTACCACTCTAAGTCTTTGGTAAATTCAATTAGACAACATCTTTGACTGACTCCTGATATACTGACCAAAGAGCAGCCTTTTTGGAACCCTGGGTCAGTAAAAAGTTTGTTCAAATAATGAAATTCAATACATTAAGAAGATGGGTCCTGTACCTAGTATAAAGAAAAGCAGAGTTGAAGTTCCACCTTAGCTCCTCTCACAGAAATGCTAAATCTTTCTGAGCTTAATTCAGTTTCTGACTGGGCTGGTGATATGTCCTCCCTTATGCTGATAGCTACCTGATCATCTGGGAATTAGGGGGAAACCTCCAGATTAGAGATCACTTGCGTGAATGTTTTCCCTTAGCAATACAACCACCTTGCATTAAGAAAAGTATCCTGCCTTGGCTCAGAATATTTCCCCATCACCCAATGAGACCATACCACAAAACTGCATTAGCAAGAAAATAGAATGTGGGCTATGGACAAATAGATGTGCCCCATGGAAACCATGTGGGTTAATATTATAGAAGATCCTGAGTGTTAGCTTTCCTATGCATCTTTTTTGATTTAAACTATTCAGAGAACATATTAATATTTTCCAGGACACTCCACTATATAAAACTAAGGTAGACGCAATCAAATTTTCCAGGTTTCCAAGTTTCCTTGAAACTTCTGGAGGCATTTCTGTTTCTAGGATGTAAAACTGACCTCTCTTCATTGCTGCTGTCGCTGCTATAGAGCCATCCTCCAACTCCCCATGCTGTTCCAAGGCAGTGGATGTTTGCTTCTATCCTGCTGAAACAAAGATAAGATCCCCCTTCAGAGTTCTAGCTGTTTGGAGATCCTTGAGTATCAGCTGATGGTTCCAGCTTCCAATCTGGGAGGATTTTCTTGGTTGATCAAGGAACTTGTAGTAGTAACATTAACCAAGGCCCAAAGGTGGAGCGCCTACCATGTTACTGACAACAGCAAACAAAACTTGTGTGCAAAGGTGGGGATGGCAATACCTTAATAAAACCGTGTTTCCTCTTCTGTTTTTAAAATGTTGGATTTTGCCAGACTGCAGGACTTTCTCTAAGCTTCCCAGCTGCTTGTTACTGGGATAGATTCCAGTGTTCCTTACCTTTAACACTGTCTGAAAGAGAAGGATTTGGAAACACTCTTCTGTGAGGGTAAAAATTGTGTGGCTTCTACTTCAGAGAATTCAGAGATTTTTGAAAAACTGAGAGGAAAATTCCATTCTAAATTCTTATTTTAAAACATACAGTACAAATATAGAAATATTGAATCCCCTAGGCTTTTAACTATGTGATTATCTTAACTTCCCTGAGAGCAGTTCTATAAGAAGTAAGGAGAAAAGACTGAGAGAGGGGAGATAATTTACTGGTTCCAACTTTACAGGCAGTTTTTTTCAGCTGGTAGAGTTTCCCTGGTTGAGTTCTGTGTAGGACAGTCAGCTCATACTCTTTGTAACAATACAGTGAGCACTAAGCAAGGTAAGAGATGGGCCTGGATTAAGGCATACACAGATGAGAAGGGTATCTCTATAGTTACGTCAATACTTCCCCAAACTGTCTGCAAAACATTCTCTTGTTTTGCCTAATTTTGTTAATGGCAGAACCTCAAAAAGGGGAAGGTTGTGAAATTCAGGCAGTGTTTGTGTAGAAAGTACTGAAATCCTATGACTCTTATTAGTCTGGTATTGGAACCAGTAGGGCTGACCCAAAGAAAAAGTCATGGGTCAAATTTCCACAAGTGAGATTTATAAACCTAGCACATTTTTTTCTTCTTTAAAAAAAAATGGCTCTTTTTTTTAGTTTTTAAGCTACCATAAATTTCAATGGAGATAGAAATCGGCTTTGAAAAAAAAGTTAAATGAATCATCCAACCCTTCCCCAGTTTTGAAAGTATAATTTTTCTATCACTGTTGCTCAAGTGTATTGTTTGTGCTGGTTTTTTCCTCCTTTAAAATAATATGCTGAGTAAGCAGCCTAACAAATAGCCAGGTATTTGTAAATCTCTATACCTAGAGTAAAATATCTTAGTACAGAGACTTTTATTTTCATCAGCAAACTCCTGTATTTCCTTCACAGGAAGACATTTACTGTAGCTGAATCTCAGAGGCTTAAGGTATGTCATTCATAAATTAAAAACATTTGGAGACATTTCACTGAAAAATATAACAAAAACATTAAATGCAATGATTACAAATATTAAAATAAATATTTGTTGAGCCTCGACTATGTATTAGGCACTACAAGGGATATAATGTGGTAATGTGGTCTCCTCTGCACAGAATCTCACAATCAAGTGGAAAGATGAGAGAAGTTCCAGATCAAAGAAAGTACAAGGCAATGCGGTGAGTCCCTTTGTCCCTGAGCTCAACTCACCTATTGCAAAAGGAAATAGACTCTTATCCAGTCAGATCTGTTTGGGTTTAAGCATGGTTACTCCATTTGGAGCTGCAGATAAAGTCTTCCTACTGGGTCCTTCAGCCTACAAATATTTACCAGGATTTAGGGCAACATTTGATGGGCTAGACATGGCAAGAGTGGATACCTTACTGGACAAGATAAATATCAACGAGAATCTCTTAAATCTCTGGAAGAGGGGCCAGAATTCTGACAGTTTGTACTACAGAGGAAAGGTGATATAATGAAGGATAGTGTCCCTCAGTCTGATCCAGCACTGTATCTATATGCCCCCAGTGTTAAGGAAAAAGAAACTGAAGTCAACACTTGAAAAGACATGCGGTGTTTGAAAATTTTCCTCTAGGTTGAGTTCCCCCAAAAGGTCCCTCCTATGACTACTATCAGAGAGCATGGGAGTCCATGCAGCACAATATTAGAGTGACCTACTCAGAAATGCAATGAGTCGAACAGCCATTCAGCTGGCTGCGTTTCATTCTACTTCACTTGCAGGGTGAATAAGATTTTCACTGCACATTGTTCAATTGATCCCATGAGAATACTGTTTGCATGAGGTTGGTTCACATATATCCATATATCATAAACATCTATTTATTCTTCCAAGAAAAGCTTGACCCTCTGAATCTAGAAATGGTTTATTTTTTCTTCACCCTATACATAGTATTTTAAACACATGGAAATCCTTACCTTCCTCAAGTACTAGCTGTGCTTTTGTATCTGAGCTTTTGCCCACACTGATTTCTCTTCTGGAATGCCTTCCTCTTCCTGTTTCCTTTCTAAATTATCAAAATCATATGTAGCCTTCAGGGTCCAGCTCAAATAACACTACAACCATGAAACCCTCCCCAATCTTAATGGGAGAAATTTCTCTTCCTTAGTATCACTATATTAATTTTTAATATTAATATTTTATACTATCTTTCACATTCTGCTTGAGATTATAGCTATTTGGTATTTGTTCTTTCTCACCTATCGACTGTAAACACCTTGAGAGGATGAGACAATACTTAACAGAGGCCTTCAAGACAGAAGAGCCTCAGGAGGTAAGCAAAACATCTGGTTTTGCTTAAAAAGAAACAGGATGTTTGAAAAGATTTTTCTATGTTGAGTGCCTCCAAAAGGTTCTTCCAGACGTTTTGCTTACCATATATCCTTAATGCCTGTCATAGTGTCAGAAGCATAGTAGATGCTCAATAAATATTTGTGCAGTGATTAAATGGATGACAGGTCTGGCAAGTAAATGCACTTAATAAATATTGAATTAAACAGAAAGTTGATGTTCAATTTGTGTAACCTTAGATCACAAACCTTTTACTTTCTCAGCTCATTCATCATTCTCAGTTTTTAAAAAAATTCTCCCTTTTAACCCAATCTTCCTCCCTTCCCCAGCATTTTTCTAAGACCTTTTAGGCTTTTTCTACTGTGTTTCAGCAGTTTCACTTAATTTCCCTCTTATGTTTTATAAGGAACTTAACACTGTCCTAAAAGTTTAAGAAGTGGCTTTTGTTCATTTAATTGGAGTACATCACATCTATCCTTTTGATTTGCTTGGTTTTTATTTCTCTTCTGGGAAGAAGTCATGCCTATAGTTACCAGAAATATCTCAGAGAAATGAATACATGGGGTTGAATTCACAGAGCCAGGGTTTTGGCATCTTAGAGATAATGAAGCCCAGTTCCCTCATTTTACCAGAGGCCCCCATAGCCTGGAAAGGTGAAATGACTCTGTGAACTAAGGAGACGATAGTATATAGTTGAGTCTGATTTTAGACTCTTTTTCAAGATTCTTCTACCTCTATATTGTGACTTGGTAGATTACTTTGCCTAAGCTAGTTTTGTAATTTGGAGGTAGGGGGAAGAGTAAAGGGTGTTGTGAGAGAGATGGGGCTAGGGAAGGGTGGTTAGAAGAAAGGGGTCTCCACCCCCATTTTACCTCTATGATTTAAACTGCTGCCTCATGCTGCCTGTTCTAGACAAAGACCTGTCCACAGGTCTTTGGCTACAGTTCAGCATTACAATGTTTACACACTGTACTTTGGCATCATTTCATGGATAGATCCTACCCCCTACATCCCTAAATTGAAAATTTCATATAGTCCAGCCAAAATTCTCATGCTACTGCAAGAGCACAGAAAATCAGGGTTATCAGGGTTACCTTGATAAAACCATATTCTCCCTCACAATTTTTTTTTAAAGACAGGGTTTCTTACTTGGTCTCCCAGGATGGAGTACAGTGGCGAGATCATAGCTCACTGCAGCCATGAACTCCTAGGCTCAGGAGATCCTCTTGCCTCAGCCTCCCGAGTAGCTGGGATTACAGACGTGCACTATCACGCCTGGCTAATTTTTCTTATTTTTTGTAGAGACAGGGTCTTGCTATGTTATCCAGGCTGGCCTCAAACTCCTGGCCTCAAGTAACCCTCCCACCTTGGCCTCCCAAAGTGCTAGGACGACAGGTGTGAGCTACTGTGCCAGGCCCCAGGACCTATTATAGAGGTCGGAATCTGGCCTGTTGATCTCAAAGTAAAAAGAGAGCATATTATTTATACTGCCATGAGCATTGGCTTCATTCGATCCTTTCCTTGTAGAGACAAAAAATGGAATCCAGCCACTAAGTGGAGAGAGCTCAGATTAGTAAGCTCCTGATCACAGTTTCTTTATTCCCTCATGGGACCCTCATTTCTTTGCAAATGAAACATTTCTGTCTTAGCTTTCTCTCAAAAATATTTGCCGTGTTTTTCCTATTTGAGTTTCATAGCAATTCATAGACTCCAGAATTGAGTGAAATATTCCCAAACATTAAATTGTTTTGTCATTTACTATTTTGCTTATACTACTAATACTTATTACCCCTATCCTGCCTCTGCTTTTTAATTTCTTGTATAAGGAGAACTTGCTAACTCTCTGTTTTGGCAAATTATGCCTTATTTTCATAAGATTTTTGATTTAAAAAGATTTAGAAGTTGTGAGTCTAGCCTGAAGGAAACTTTCATCATTGTTTTCTTTGATAGTATAATGCCTCAGACTCTCCAGAGGCCTACTATCTTGTCTTACAACCCTGTGTCTGTATATTTACATGAGGAAAAGAATGCCAAGGTCTCCTTGAATAAAAATGAATGAAAAATGAAAGTGAAATATTGAGAGTGACATTATCTTAGGAGATTAAGTGGGTAAGAATATTTTAGAATAGTAAAAGTATTTTAAGTATTTTTAAGTAACAGTATTTTAGAATAATGAATAAGAGCAAGAATAGATTAAGACTGGGAGGGAGAGAAATTAATAAATTATTAAGGAAGTAAGAATGAGAAAAGGAAAAGAAGGCCAATAAAGGACTGATACAGAGAAACTGGATGAAAAAAATCAGACTCAGACATATCCTCCAGTCCAGTCTCTTGGCTCTGGTGACCACATCCCTTTCTTCAGATGGCCCCCAAATTCCCTTCCTTTTCCTCTCCTCTCCCTGGGCCTGAAGAGTGATCTTTCAGTTCTTGGTTTCTGGCCTCCCTCCTGCTCTTCGAGATGTCAAAAGATTTTGAACTGAAAAATAAGGCATATATTGGAAATATAATTGCTATTCCTTTCTAGAAACTATTTTTGTAATGTAGCAGGTAATTTTTCAGTCATGCAACTACTCTGAACAAGGAAAATCACTAAAAGATATCTCATAAAAACAAAATTTCCAGAGCAATAATGGCCAACATCAAACAACATAGCCATGGGTAAAAGCTCTGTGGAGAAATGAGCAAAATTTTTGTTCTATCGTAAGATAGAGAAGGGCCTTCACAGACCTGGTTCATCTGTCTACCTTCAGGGAAGAATTAATGCTATTCTTAAATTTCTCCAGAGAAGGGCCTACCACTTACCTCTGCAATCCACCCTCATAAAGCAACAAATTGTATTTCGTCTCAATAAAAACCTCTGTTTAAATTATCATGTTCAAGTCTGACACAGACTGTTCTCACATATAGTTGGACACATCCACATATTTTTTTAAGGAACATGCGTCTGCACTTGAGAAGAACCAACACTAGATGGCGACCTTACATCTACTTTTTATATCTGAGCTGTGGCAAGTCTGACCACACACTCAGCATAGCCTGTTTTTATGCCTGCTGTACTGATATGATTATTAACAATACCCTTTTCCATACTCTTCTGAGAGAATTAATTTGAAATAATACTCTAAATTTTAAAAATATAAGAGCTTTGAGATTATTTTAAGCAGTTTCTATATTTTTTGTTTTTGTTTTCTTCAAGTAACCCATGAATGAGTTTTCTATATTTTTTGAGTAAATCTCTGAGGTGTTATCAACCACCCAAAAATCAATCATAGAGTCAGAGATTGCTCTCTCTCTAAGCCTTGAGTAAGTGTGTGCTTTAAAGCTTTTAGGTTCCTTAATTGTTTGGTTTAATTATGACATCCACTAGTTTAATATTTCTCTAACTTGCTTTTGTTTTCCAAATATTTTGTGCCTATCTCCCATTATTTTTTTTTTTTTTTTTTGAGACGGAGTCTCACTGTGTTGCCTGGGCTAGAGTGCCGTGGCGTCATCCTAGCTTACAGCAACCTCAAACTCCTGGGCTCAAGCGATCCTCTTGCCTCAGCCTCCCAAGTAGCTGGGACTACAGGCATGCGCCACCATGCCCGGCTAATTTTTTCTATATATATATATTTTTAGTTGTCCGGATAATTTCTTTCTATTTTTAGTAGAGATAGGGGTCTCACTCTTGCTCAGGCTGGTCTTGAACTCCTGACCCTTGAGCGATCCACCTGCCTTGGCCTCCCAGAGTGCTAGGATTACAGGCGTGAGCCACCGCGACCGGCCTAACTCCAGTTTCTATCCAGAACTACACTGTAAATAGTGCAACAATCCCAGACCAACAAGTTTATAAGGTTGTATTCCATTGTTGAAGGTTTCTAAGGAAAAATATTTTATAAGGTTCTTCAATAAGCCTCTGATTAATGTTTAAAAATTAATCATTTCTATCCTGGATTACTTAGTGGAAATAATTATTTAAAGTAGAGTAAATTTATGAAAAAAGTAGTTTAAACAGTGGGAAGAATTCAAGTGAAATTCAAATGGGAAAACAGGTTTCACTGACCAAAAATAAATAAATAAATGGGAAAGAATTTAATATAATCATAAATAGTTACTAAGCCATCAGATACTTTTAATACTAATCAATATTTTTTCATCACAAGTCATATGATAGCCCCAAATTTTTACACTAATCTCAATTTTCATGTAATGTTAAATTTCACTATCTGGCAATCTGTAATTGATAACTGTGTGACATGAGGTAAGGTTTTCTTATCAATATAACAAGAGGATTTAATCTTTAGCATCCCTTTCAGTTTCAAAACAGAAGTATTAGCCCAGTTGAAACAGCAATAGTTTTTCTAAATATGCTATTGTCATTGGTATAACTCTGAGCTATAATCAATACCAAATATTGGTGGGAGAAGTGAAAATAATCACAGAAAAAAATACTAATAAAAATTTTAGATATTTAACTATTAAGCATGTCTAAATATTCTTCAAGAAGTCTGATATAATTTAAAGAAATAACTTCACTTTACAATTTGTCTGCCGTGGAAGTACTCACTACATTTACAGGAAGTGGCTCCTCCAGCCTTTCCCACATCTGATCTGTCCCTCGAAGCCTGACTTAAATATTATGTCCTTCAATAAAGCCTGAACTCTCATCCCACAAATTTTAATTTCACACGAACCACAGGAGATATAAAGCTAATTCTTTTCTAACTCATATTTTGATCATTTTCATGTCTCACCTGTGAAACTGTAAGTTCCTTGAAAGTAAGTTCTTTGACTAGCCTGCCTATCCTCCTTCCCCCATCTACACAAACAGTACAAAATAGCCAAAGTAACAATCCATTTAGTGCTTCTGAATGCCCTGAATGCTGCACATTTTGTGGACTGCACTGTACAAAAAGCACACGCGGAAAATTTTTTTCCAGTAAAGAAAAAAATTCAACTAACTTGTTAGCTCTTTTAGACGGAGCGATGTTAGGACAAGTACTGCGTTTGTGATCCAATTCACCACAAATAAAACAGCCATCTTTAGGGCCCTCGCAAGAGTGACCTGGAAGAGCACAACGATTGCAAACACCACAGTGGATCCAGGCTGTAAAATAAAAATTAGGCTTTAAAAGAAGTTCATTTTGTATAATTTTTCATTTTATTAACTTTTAAGGTAGGATACATGAACAGTGTTTACTTGAAATGTTGTGGCTGGTTTGCATAATTAGTTTTAATTTGGCTAATAAGACCAAGGTGAAGAAGTTGGAACCCCACATAAACTAGCTAATGTCTTTCTGTTACACGGCAACAAATTCAGCCCTTCTCCAATGAGTCCCAAGCTGACAGCTACTATTACAATGGAGGCTGGCTGAGCGACACAAAGCCTTATTAAGATAACTCAAACCACATGCCACGCTGAAACAGGTTAGCAGTCATCACTCCCTATGCAGGACAGAACATATATGTTGGTAACTAAAATTAAAAAGCAAATAAATTACTGTAGTTCTCTATATTAACTATTTTTTCCTGTATAAAATATAATTAAATAAAAATCCTATTTAGATGAAGAAGAACTCTAAATTGTTTTCATAGGATTTCAAACACTAAGTCTCAATACTTACAAGGCTTTACACACTTTTTGCAGAGAAAGCAATGGTGCCATTTCCTGCCATCCTACAAAAACAATTTTTAAACTATATTTAATTTGTTATTAAAAATCAAGTTCCACAATTAAAAATTAAAATGTCTTATTAAAATCTGTGTAAATTATTCATTCCTTATTTCTCCCTTTTCTGTGCTTGACAATTAAATACTTTGATTTTAATTTATACATTTCTCCACTTGACTCAAATGACTCCTTGATGGGCATCAATTTCCTTAACTGTAAAACTAGGAGATTTATCTAAATGATCTTGAGAATTCACTCTAGTTCAAGCAACTCAATCTACACAAAGAAAAGACTCAAATGAAAATTTCAAGAGAATTAATGATTCATAATTATGTGTGTCTATACTGTATAATTCTTAATGAAATTCATATTTGAGAACTTTAATTTAGAAAGATAGATTACAGGTTACTGTTTGATTAATTTTAAAACTATGAAATAAAACATATCTAAAAAAGTACAAAAAACACATATGTCCAACTTAATGAGTATTATAAAGCAAACAATGATGAAACGCACCAGGTCAAGAAATAGACCAGCCCCCTAAAACCTCCCCACGTGCCCCTTCCGAATCACAGCATTCCTCCCTTCTCCATTGAGTAACACCTGTTCTGGTTTTGTGGCGGTTATTTCCTTGCTCTTCTTTACTTTTACTACCTCTGTGCGCATCTCTAAAAAAGTTTTGTTTTCCTCAATTTTAAACTATACAATCTGGACATAGTCTTTTTTAAATGAAGAATACTGATCATTTCTAAACTAATTGAAAATACATATAAATAATCAGATGTGTTACCATAGTTAAAAACAAGTATAACCAGTAATAAAATTATATAATTAAGAAAAATGTACTTTCTAATATTTACACGAATGCAGCCTTTTCTTTGGAGAATAATTTGTGCTAATAGCCAAAGTAAACTTTACATGTGCTCTTTCTGACCACATTTAATTTAAATACACACAGCAACTTAAGGGTCATCCTACCTTCCTAAAAAATTAAGAGGTTTATTCATAATTGCCAAAAACTTGGAAGCAACCAAGATGTACTCCAGTAGGCGAATGGGTAAACAAACTGTTGGTACATCCTGACAGAAGAATATTATTCATCACTAACAAAAAATGAGCTATCGGCTGGGTGCGGTGGCTCACGCCTGTAATCCTAGCACTCTGGGAGGCCGAGGTGGGTGGATCGTTTGAGCTCAGGAGTTCGAGACCAGCCTGAGCAAGAGCGAGATCCCATCTCTACTAAAAATAGAAAGAAATTGGCCAAATAACTAAAAATAGAAAAAATTAGCCAGGCATGGTGGCGCATGCCTGTAGTCCTAGCTACCTGGGAGGCTGACGCAGGAGGGTCAACTGAGCCCAGAAATGTGAGGCTGCTGTGAGCTAGGCTGACGCCACGGCACTCACCTCAGGCAAGAGAGTGAGACTCTGTCTCAAAAAAAAAAAAAAAAAAAAAAGAGCTATGTAGCCATGAAAAGACATGGAGAAAGCCTGAGTGCCTATTAATAAGTAAAAGAAGCCAATTAAAGGCTACATACTATATGATTCCAATTATATGACATTCTGGAAAAAGCAAAACTGTGGAAACAGTAAAAAGATCAGTGGTTGTCAGAGGTTGGGGGAGAAAGAAGGACGAATAGGCAGAGCACAGAAGATTTTTGGTGAAAACAGTGAAACCATTCTGTATAATACTATAATGGTGGATATATGTCATTTTTACATTTGTCCAAACCCTCAGAATGTACAACACCAAGAGTGAGCCCTGATGCACTGTGGACTCTGGGTGTTAATGACGTATTGAGTAGGATCATCAGTTGTAACAAATGAATCACTCTGGTGCCGGGTGTTGATAGCAGGGGAATCTGCACGTGGGGGAGGGTATACAGGAAATCTTTGTACCTTCTGCTCTATTTTGCTGTAAACCTAAAACTGTTTAAAAATAATGTCACTGAAAAAATAATAGCTAAATAAATAGGATGAATGTCCCTTGCAGTCCTTCCTCATCTGTAAAAATGTGGGGAGTAACTGTGCCTACCTAATAAGGCTGTCGTGAGGATTAAATGAGTTAATCCACATACAGCTCTTAGGAAAGGGCTTGGCACATTAAGAGTGCACAGTGCATATTATTAATCATTATTTCATCAGAATGGTGATAAACGTAATAGTTCAGTGCCTTATTTGAAACATCATAATTTTAGCAGTCATACAGTACCATATGAAAATGAATTTAAATAATTGTTGGTGATGAAGACGAAAATGGAATATTTTTAAAAGCCTGTTGTATTTTATAATTTAAAGTAAGTTATTAAAGTTTAATTAACAAATGATAATATATTAATATAAATGGTAATATTAACAAAATAATATTTAAAAAGTAATTAAACTAGTAAACTAAAACTAATACACCATTAGTATACTAAAATAAAAATAGTAAAAGTACATTCTGTAAGAAAACCATACCTTGGATGTGCAAGAATTACAGTGCTCACAGTGTTGATTCTCTAGAGAAACATATCGTTGACAAAGAGGGCAAAATCTAAAGAGTAAAGAAACAGGAAAATCAGCTGCATATATTTATTCAGATTCAGAGTAGATAAAAGTTTACAAGGACACTCATTACAAAAACTGGGTATAACCTGAATTCAATTCAATATGAAATTATGGACCTAATTTAAAAGTAACAGAAGAACTACATGATTCAATATTGAAAGCATTTTACTGCTAGATTTATGTAACTTTATTTTCGATTACTCATGTACTTCAAAATCCCATTGTGATCTTACCTGTATCCTTCTTCGGTAGGAAGGATTATTTTGTTGCGTGGAACATTAGTGAAAATACGCACAGGAGACTGTTTTCGACCTGTCTTTCCATGTTTATAAAGTGCATGATTATCATAATCTACCTAGAAAATTTTTAAAAAATTAAAGCAAAAAGAAACTTTAACTCAAATGAGTCAATATTTATTAAGATTCTTTAACCAATAAATGAACAAGCTGATGTCAAGATGCGAGTCAAACCAAAGTATTTAATAAAAAATTCTTTTTTTTCTTTTGAGACAGGGTCTTCTCACTGTCGCCCAGGCTGGAGTACATCATCAGGGCTCACTGCAACCCCAAACTCGTGGGCAAAAACAATCCTTCCCCCTCAGCTTCCCAAGTAGCTGGGGCTACAGGCACCTGCCACCAGGCCTGGATAATTTTATTTATGTATTTTTTTGTAGAGACGAGGGTCTTGCTGTGTTGCTCAAGGCTGGTCCTGAACTCCTGGCTTCAAGCAATCCTCCTGCCTCAGCCTCCCAGAGCACTGGGATTACAGGCATGAGCCACAGCACTCGGCCTGTTGTCTACTATGAAGAGAACAACTCTAATCTTTTATCCAATACAACAGACTTTACAAGAAAGTCTATTTTGTAATTAAGAATTTAGCTTTTGGCATTAAAGAATTCTGCCTTTGAGGATGTGTGTTGGTTTGGTAGAGGCTTCTCACTTTTCTGTGAAGTTCGCTGTGCGTCCAGTTTCCAGCTCACCAAGGCTCAGTCCAGCCTCAGTCTGGCCCTCCCCACCCCCGACTATCTGTCCTCTCACAGTCTGGCAGACACTCGGGTTTGTGGGCCAGACAGGGCACTGCTACTTACTTACTTATGTGACCTTAGGCAAGTTTATGATTTTTCATCTGTAAAAGGTGGTTACTGATAATTTCCTTAAAGTTGCTGTGAAGGTTAGATGAGAGAATGTATGTAAAACACTTAGTTCGGGGCCTAACATAAAGTAGAAAAATCGAGGTGAAGAGAGAGGTTCACAACTACAGTTGTTCTCCCCACAGCGACCACCTCAAACATTTCTCTCTCTCCTCAAGATCCCTAACTAAACTTTTAGTTTCAGATTACCTTGAAAGCAAAGTAAAGCTAACAAGCATGATTTCTATTCTCTTCTTGCTTCCATCTCCGCCCCCAACCTATTACTCACATACATTCTCAATTTGGTTTTAAGCCTGCTATGAATCCACCTGGCCACTAAATCCCACTTTCTTTAGATCAGTAATTCTCAAAGTGTGGTACTGAATCAGCAACATCAGCATCACCTGGGATCTTGTTAGAAATGCAAATTCTCAGCTCACCTAGGACTTAATAAATCAGAAACTCTGGGAATGGGGTCCAGTAATCTGTGTTTTAACAAGCCCTCGAGGAATGTTACAGTTCGAGAACCACTGCTTTAGCTTATCCAAAAGAACACCATGAGGTTTTTATGAGGTCAGTATAGGTAAGCCCCAATGTTCTGATACATTGTAATGAATTGTTTGAATTCTAAACAAGAATACACTTAAGAACTCACGAATGGAACTGGCTTCCAAGTTAGCTATTTAATAAGTGAATCACAAAAATGTAAGAAGTTGATAAAAAGGGAAGGAGAGGTCTTCAATGGCACATCCCTAGGCTCACTCTCCAGCCCTGTCTAGTTTAACGCCAAGGTTCAGCAGTGGAAAAAACAAAGTACAGGATGAGGAGCCCCAAAGGACAATGTGAAAAAACTCCTAGGGGTTTCTGGCTGACTGTGAGCATGGTGAGTTCACAGTCCAGCTCAAGTGTGCACGAGCTGTTTGGAAGTATAGTATCATAACAAGGAAAGTACAAGGTTAGATCACATTTGAAGCTCTGTGCTCAGTCACTACATCTTAAGAGAGGCACTGATAAAACCAGTTCATTTCTAACAAAAATAATGGGAATGAACAGAATTTATACTTTAACAAATTGGGTGTGTTTATTCAGAAAAGAGAAGGCTGGGAGGACCTACTAGCTGTTTTATAACTGAAGGGGTGTCATATGGAATAGAAATTGGACTTATCCTTTATTGCCTCAGAGAAAAGAACGAGGACCAATGGTTAGAAGTTAATGGGGAGCATATTTTATCTCAATATGAGAAAATTTTCAAACGATTAGAGCTATTAAATAAATTGCATAGCCTTGTAAGGCTGTAGGCCTCTGCTCACTGGAAGCATTCAAGTGAGGCTAGATCACTGCTGGTCATGAATTTAGTGGCGAGGATTATTACATCGGGAAGTCAGCCTAGGTTACCTCTACGTTTCTTTCCAACTTTTAAAATTCTGTGAATATATGTTACCTATTAGAGGCTAAGACACAAAAATAGATTTTACTACAAAATCACCTTAAAATAGTACCTTAAGTAGTTTTCTTTTAAAATGATTTAAATTCATGTTTTTTCCTCTAATGCACTCCTCTATGTACTCAATAAATATATGGTACCTTATTAAATTCAACAAAGATGTTTTGAACATTTATGTGTGTCATAAGAAAAAAATCCTTCCCAAGAGAATCTTATGAAGATTTTAAAATGTTGAAAAATAATACTTTAGAAAGATTTCTAGTACATGGAATATTCTATGCAATATAATAGACAGCAGATGGAAGAGAGGGGATAAAAAAGAACAATTTCTTTATGGTTACCCAAGGAGTCAGAGAATGCATGTGTCAGGAAGGTGGTTGATTGCTTGATTTTGCATAACCTAATTGAGATTATTATTATTTTTAAATGTGGGTTTGTTGTGCTAATTAACTATAAACATATGGTATGTAAAATACATGCTGCTAGGGTAAATTAATGTACCTCTAACATACATCCATATTTCATAGCTTCATCCACACAAATAAACCTCCTATGGAAGTGCTGTAAAGCAAACACAATTTTGCAAATTGCATATCCCTAGTAGTAGAGCTGATACACCATTTTCCCATCATTATCGCTGACATTTCACTCACAATGATGATTAGAGGCATTTTCAAATAGAAAATTTCTCCCATGGAACTGATTAATGTGATGAAGTACTGTATAGAAATGAGGGAAAGCACAAAATCTCTGCAATTCCTAACTTTTAATTTTATCTATACACAAATGTCTTCTGTACCATGAGACTGAAACTACTGAAATGAAGACTAAGACATTCAAGTTAACATTTATTTTGTACCTACTGTGTTCCAGGTGTCATGCCAGGAAACAAAGACTTGCATTTCCGTAACTCCCTAAGCATTGTGTTACACTGAATTTCAGTATACACAAAAGGTCCCAAGTGCACTCTTCAGCTCCAGCAGTCGGCTTCTACCACAGCAACAAGGTCTTTTAGTCATATTCCCCACATCCTGTGTAACTCTTACTTAAAATGTATACATACACACACACACACACCCCTTACCCCCTTTTCACTCTAAACCCACTAAATGTTTTATGTTTAATATAGATTGAATTTCAAGAATTTCCATAGCTATCTTGTAATTTGCAATAATTTCCCAGAAATTCCTATCAAAATATCTTCATTTCTGACTGTGAAACTAATCTAGAAAAACAGTGTCTACCCAGGCTGATTTTAAAAAAGGATAGCTATGACAAAAGCAAAGAGCTCTATTTCTACTTTTAACACTCCAGACAAGTGATCCCATATTAAGAAGAAACAAGAGAGAACAGAATGCCCAAGGCGGCAGGGATGTGAAATCATCTAATGCAGATACGGTAAATACAGGACATAAATGCCACCACTCCCTGCCCCGGCCCCCATGGCAGACATTGCTAGTCATGCTACTCTTTGCTACTGAGCATGCCATTCTCAACAAATTCTCCAGAAAATCAGTAGCAATTTATCAGGCTTAGCACCAACAGTGAAATTTATCTGCCATCTCTTTTCTGGTTCAATCATTTTATTTTACAGGTAAGGAAACAGAGACCTGGAGAGATAAAGTGATGTCCCCCAAGATTAACTAGCTTCTAAAAGGCAGTGCCAGGACTCAAAACTTCTGCCTCTAAATGAGAGTTTCTTTTCACCATCATATCCCTCCTTTCTAATCTGTCCTTAATGAAACTCA
This sequence comes from Avahi laniger, assembly GCA_963575035.1. Taxonomy (NCBI): domain Eukaryota; kingdom Metazoa; phylum Chordata; class Mammalia; order Primates; family Indriidae; genus Avahi; species Avahi laniger. The sequence continues at coordinate 16,723 of CAUYSK010080805.1, forward strand.
GGGTTTTCTAGGTCTTTGATGACTATTTTATTCCGTACTCATCAAGTGCTTCATCACTGAAGAGTCTACATAATTTATGTTTTATGAAGATGTGTGTCATTTCCGCCTTCCTCTTATCTGAAAAGTATTTTCAAAAAACAGGTTTAGTGATTTTGTTTTTTTACTGCATTGTGGTTTGGGGACTAATAATCATCTTGGGGGATGTCCAAAAAAAAAGCCTAATCAAGGTCTGTGGAAAAAATCTGGGAAGGAGGGGAGAAGACTTTCAAATGTTTCATTTGGTGAAGGCTAACATAAAAGAAAAGTACTACAAAATGAAGTTAAAGTAAGAAAAGAAAGAAAAAGAAGAAAGCAAAAGGCTCAGAAAGGAATAATAATAATAGGTCCAGAGAAATTTTCAAAAAATAAAATAGAATAGTCATCAAAGAGGAAGTACATCTTTTTTTTTTTTTTTTTTT
>CAUYSK010080806.1:0-21164 GCA_963575035.1 Avahi laniger
AGTAGATTCTTCCCAATGGCGCTAAATTTTAATTTAGGACAGTCCTGAAGGCAGAAGAGAGGTAATTTAAAGTCAGCGCATGATTTCTTCGATTCTCTTGTCTAGTTAAGTGTTAACCCACAAATCTCAATATATTTCTAACCATCTACATTCGAGGGGTCCACTACAGTGACACAGGAACATAAGGAAGAGCTAACCAAGTAAGAGGTTCAGAATAAGTTGAAGTATGCAAACCAGCAGTAACTGAAAGTCTACAACCACTCCCAATCCTCTTTATGAAGCTCCAAAGCAGAGAAATTTAATAGAATTTTAATGATCATGCCTGGATTTTGTTCTTCAAACAGAAGAGGCAGTAAGTCTTGTGGAATTCGCATCATAAGCCTGCAAGGTCAGTAGGAATTAAGGCAAGGGCTTCATGCGCCATCTTTTGATGTTTCTGAGGAGAGCATCGAGCTTTCTCCGCACCTCCCAATACGTCCTAAATGTCGGCTGTTTCTGCAGCCCTTTGTGGGACTCCATAGAACTCCATACAACCCCCATAAAATGGAAACAACTGCTTCCCTTTTCAGAGAAGAGCTTTAGTGTTTTGGGAGAAACTCACGCTTTCATCCCTGAAAGAAATATTTCATTCTTGTTTTAGTGGACCAATAATGCCTCTGTTTGATCATTAAACATTACAGATTTGAGTTTCTATTGAGTTTCTAAATTTTGGAGAGGAAATTAGGGAGGAAGTACTGAAATGTTACATGATGTTAAAGGAGTTTCTATCTTTGAGGAGGGATAAAGAAATATGGTTAAAAAGGAAAATCTAGCATAATAGAGACTGAATAAAACCAATTAAATCAAAGAATATGATGGTACTGGGATAGCTGAAGTACATTTTAAGAATTAAGGTAGAAAGTTAATTGAATGTTTCCTGCATTGCTGACATATAAATTTGTCTTTTGTTTCCTTTAAAACTCTCATTTTTATTCATACATTTGTTTAAATGTATTATTTTAGGTAAATCACTAAAGAAACCTTAGTGTGGCTGGGAGAGTTCACGTAGGACATAAAGATTCTAAAATATGGAAAAGATGAGAAAACAAATCCTGGAACTCAAAAAGATTTTGAGGTGGGACGATGGACTCCACAGATTGTGGGGTGAAGGGTGGGGATGGAAAAGCAGTGTTTAAAGATAGACAGTACTCAGATCGTCTTGCCTGCTGCTTAAATTCTCAGACCCTCCTTTGGACTGAGAATGGGAGTCTCATGTCTTACTGTCCTGTAAGTCCCTAAATCACAGCAGACATGACGGTTTCTAATCTTTCTCTTTTTAAATTTCATTTTCATCATTTAGGTGTCACCTCAGCTCCCTATGAAGCCTTTTTATAAATCTTATCTAAAATAATTCTTCATATTCTCTATTAAATCACCCTGTTTTAATTCTGAATGTTTCTCTTTGCTCCCTCAAAATCATGCTGCTTTTAAGTGTGTTTATTTTCTGCTTCCTTCACTGATGTGGGCATTATGCAAGAGCAAATATTAAGTGAGTTGTCTGTTTCTCTCTTCACTGCCTAGAACTCTGGTTAGCACATAGTAGGAACAACTAATAAATATTTTTGGAGTGAATGATTTTTTTACTTAGCTCACAATGAACAGGGATGCTTCATCTGAAATGCATTATTTATCCTTACTACTCATTTTTACATATCTGCTGGCATTTCATGGGCTGTACAGTCTACAACAGAAACAAAAGATCTGTGAACTCAACTAGGCCATGAGGAAACCAGAGATGGCTGAGTCACGTTAAAAAGAAATGGGGACTTGACCTGATATTTCATGACGATGCAGAAAATTGGTTAATATGCAAGAAGATACAAAACTTTTAAGACAAGAGAAGAAGCAATGCTTTTGTGATAGGACTTTTTAAAAAAGTAACACAATAAGAACTTTTGGCCAGTATATTAAGCTCTGTGAGAAATTATGCTAATTTGATAACTTTTCAAATATATTACAACTGATACCATTTTAGCATTTCATCTTATTTTCACTTACTGTTAATAAAAAACAAAAGGAAATAGGATTTTAGAAAAATGAAGAAACTCATATATCACAGAACTCACAGAACTCACGTCTTCATTTTATGACTGAGTTAAATAAAGCCTAACTGATTAGTGATTGGCCACAGTGGTAGAATTTAATCTGAACGTGATGTCACCTGAAGGATGACTCCATGATTTTCTGACTAAACAAAGCCTTAAGGATGTTCCTGGACCAGAGCTCTGTAGTTCTGGGGCCCCTATGGTTCTCCTTTAAAAAAATTCAATAAACTTCCTGTTTAATGTGCCCATTTGTATTTGAGGAATCCAGGACCTCAACTTGGAGAGATGGCTACAGATTTGGGGGTGGGAAGGGACAGAGAAACATAATTTGGAAGGAGAGCATCTAGGAGGGAAATATGTATGTATATATGTATATATGTGTGTATCTATCTATTTATTATTGGTTGGGTTGTTGAAACATTTTCACAATATCTTTTTGAAATCAGAGGCAGCGGCACTAATTTCTTGTAGACAAGGGTGAGATAGAAGCTCCCATATCAGCATTTCTTCTTTAAAGGACATGTGCTGATTGCCTGGATTTGATTCCCAGATCCTCCACTTAATTTCTTTGCTGAAAAATGACTTCACCTGTTTTGGTTTCAGTTTCTTCCTCTGTGTGGTGTACACAATAATATTGCTTCCCTCACAGTGTTATTGAGAGGATTGTATATATTAACACATGATAAGCGCTTAGCACAGTGTCTGAAGATAGTGTTGCTCAGTCTAGTGCAAAGTGACGGCTGGCGTGGGTGGTGCACACACCTTCTCTGGGATGCCACATGCTCCAAAGGCCTCTGTTCTCCTCCTCATCCCCGAAGCCTCTCATGTTCCAGCCTATTCTTGGAAAGAACCTACTGAGAAATTTACGTTACAAAATAAAGACTCTAAGGGCAAAGGACTGGCTTTTGAGTGGTAAACTTCTAGTGTGATTAACGGATTAAGGAGAGGCAATGTGTGTGTGTGTGTGTGTGTGTGTGTGTGTGTGTGTGTGTGTGTATTTCCTTTTAGAATGGTGGGACTCATCTTCCATCTACTACGAAAATTCTACCAATGTCATCTGCTTGCAAGTTTATTTTTGTTTTTTTCCACTGAAAAATATCAATAATATGTGTGCTTACCAACCAAAAGGAAAACAATAAATTTTTATTTTCAGTTTTTTGTCATCCATAGAAACAAACAAAAAAAAAAAAACACGAAAAAGGTCGTATTAAAGACAATAAAGAGAGTGGCAATTGTTTTAACTTCCAGATATCTGCCTGTGTCCATAAATTCGAAGGTCTATACTTCATTAATTCAACATAGATGCATTGATAGTGCAATGTGTCTGGTTCTATTCTAGGCTAAGAGGATGAAGACAAAGAGAGAGTCCTCTCTGCAAAGATCTTCCCCATTTGTATACAACCACTAAATCTATTGATCTTTGTGCCTGAGGAAGCTTCCCCTTCCGGGAAGGCAAGAGATAGCTCAAGAAATTGAATTTAGATTGGGTTGAGACACAGACGAAATGCCTCCCAGATTGACATACATTGGCATCAATACCCGGTGGAGCTTTATTCACCTTGTGGTTTTGGCCATGTATTTCAAGAGAAGATATAACTAACTATTCCTCACCTGCACGGCGGGGCTCCAGGGGTTTGCAATCAGTCTCTTTGGATGCTCTGATTCTCCATCTCATCTTCTACATGCCACATACATGGTATTTGTTCACCTCTTCTCAGTGTTTGCATCATGTCTTCCTGACCTGGCCGTGCAGAAGGCTGAGGTCAAGGGTGATGACCCAAATCCTAGGTTATTCTTGTGTTGCACATGTAATCCGTGTTGCTGCTCCTAGGTCTGGCAGGATTGTGTACGAGGCCAACTGAGCTTTCATATTATCCTTTAAAAAGTCAAAGAGCTTATTCCCACATCGGTTTAACCAGGAGCAATACTGGTTTTTTTTTCAGGCAAAAAAGAAATGGTGCCAATTGCTCTGAAATCGTGCTTTGTGGAGTGTGGGTGGGAGATGTTGTTAACTCCCGAGGAAAGATTAAACTGAAGCTTGCTTCCCATTATATTGCTTTTATTCCAGTCCCGTTGGCCGTGTTATCCCTCAGTTTCACACCTTCATTTATTCATTGATTCATTCAGTAGATGTTGGGGAGTGAGTCACATACACAATATAGTGCAATGCAAGTGCAATGAGCCAAGGACAAGAAAAACATTGTGAACAAAAGGCAGTTGTGATACAAAGAAAAATAGTATAACAGCCTGGGGAATCAGGGAAAGCTTCCCAAAAGAAGAGTTTTAAGGAAAATTAGAAATACTACAGTACTACAATGATATTGGGTCTAATCTGGACTCTGTGCTGTAAGAAGTAGCAGGCACCTTCAGAAGAAGCAGGAAAAGTCCTATCAGGTTGTCTGGTTTGGACAGGAACAAAAGATGCTATTTCTGTGAGCAAGGAAGAAAATAGCACAGACTTATCAAAGATAGGAGAGTCAGTGTGGGCAACAGCCTTGCAGTTTCCTGGAATGATTTGAATAGAATGAGAGAAGATGTAGAGTAGGATGAGGTGGGATAAAGGATGTTTTGGGACAGTTACCATGACCCTTTATGTAGCCACAACACGATGCTCTCTGATGAGACAGACACAGGTCCCCTAAACATGAGGCAGCAGAAGCCCGGAGAACTGACATGATCTGCCCATTGTTTGGGAGTGTGCGGTAGAGCTATATATAGATCTCAAAATTTTCAGCCTCCAAGTCCATTTTGGTTTTCTGCTTCATTTAGAGTCCCACAATTATTTCTTTTGGGCTCCACATTGCCAAAAGAATTGTGATTTATACCACTGTCCTTTTATTGGATACTTCCAGACCCAATCTGTTATTTAGGTTTTCTTCTTCCTTTGTAAATAATTTTTTTTTCTGACTGAAGCCAAAACATGTTCTTTTAGATAGTATTTCACACTAAAATTATAGGAGATATTACATTCTTAGGTGTTGGTATTTTAACCTTATTCCTATGTGTTATACTTTTCATTTATGAAGCAATCTCAATGAGAAAAAGGAATGAAGATTCCTCTTGGCAATAAATTATTGTCAAGATGAGGCAATATAACTTTATCTCACCTAGCTGTGCACGCAGAGTATTGAAAGAGGAGTCCATCCGGCCTCTCACTTTTAATGTTTAATTAAGTTTGAATTAACTTTCAACTCTCTTCTCTATCATATATTTACTAAGAGCAAAATAGTCCCATAGCTTTCCTTCCTCTATAAATCAATACCTTGCAAACCAACTGCAAATTCTATCAAATTGCTTATCCCTTTAGTGAATTTTTTGTTTTAAAATTTTGAGGAGCAAGCATACATTGGAAGATTTTCTGAGACCTTTTGCCCAAGGACAAACTTTATTTCCAAATTGGATCAAGTTGAGAAGCACATGAAGGGTTGTCACTAGGCATGTAGGAGGGGAGAAAAAGTGCAAAAGTAGAATTATGTTCTTTACATCTCTGCCTGTCTACCCTGGGATATGCTGTGTGAACTTGTTCATTTGCTCAGGACAAAAGATCTGCCCACATAGTTATCAAAAGAGAAAGTCACATCAGGGTATAGAAAGTCACCTGCTCATGAGTACCTGCTGCATGTCTTCCCTGTAGTTGAAATTTGTCAGTTCAGGAGTTGGACAAATAAAAGTTGCAGAAACACAGCACACACATAAGCAAGGCTGGAATGCCTCAGAGTAGAGGAAGGAAGATTTATGGTTTTCATATTAATAAATTCTCCCAAAATGGACTTATTTCTTTCTTTTCTTCTTTCTTTCTAACTAAACCCAAACTCTTGGAGAAATTTATAAATGCTGATGAAGATATCAGAGAAAAATCATAATCGAAATCATTTAAGGGGAACAAATAAATCAACAATCTACAATTCTTAGACATGTCACCATTCTAGAGACAAAAGTGTTTAATACAGAGATGATGGAAGCAATTTACACATGTGTATCCACAGGCTATCTTGACATCTAGAGAGGTGAGCAATTTGGTCAATTAAAGAGATTGATCTATCAATGTACCGAATATCTCAATCTATCCAGCATATACAGTTGACCTTTGAACAACACAAGTTTGAACTGCATGGGTCCACTTATGTATGGATTTCGTCCACTTCTGCCACCCCTGAGAGAGCGAGACCAACCACTCCTCTTCCTCTTTCTCCTCAGCCTAAAAAAACGTGAACACAATGAGGATAAAAGGCCTTTATGATGATCCATTTCCACTTAATGAATAGCAAATACATTTCTTTTCCTTATAATTTTCTTAATAACATTTTCTTTTCTCTAGTTTCCTTTATTGTAATAAATACATAATACATGAAAACATACAAACTATGTGTCAATCAACTGTTTATATTATTGGTAAGGCTTCCAGTCAACAGTAGGATATTAGTTAAGTTTTTGGGAAGTCAAATGTTACATGTCGAATTTTGATTGTCAGGAGTGAGTGCTCCTAACACCTACATTGTTCATGGGTGTGAGTATATATATGATCAACATGCCATTCTGAATTTTTCCAGACTAGGAATCTTTGAGTTAATCTTTGGGACAATTATGGAGTCAAAAAGTACAAGAAAAACTGAATAGAGCTGAAATATTTTGTTGAATTTACTATAAACTTAAGCACATCAGTTCTCTGAGTTTAAGGCTCCCAGTCTGTTAAATGCTGATAGCAATATCTCCCTTTGCCACCTCACAGAGTTCTTATACTGATCAATCAGGATTTGTTAAACTACAAATGCAGCATATTATCCACATTGTAAGACGTTAGTTATCGGTTAGTATAGAGAAGAAGCAGTGACAATCTGAAAAAGAGACCACAAAACCTGTGACTTTTAAAACCTGAGTAAGACATAGAGTTCCAGAACAAAATGATAAATCTGAAATTTCCTAGACCAAATGACAGATAGATCATTTGCTGGCCGCATTGTCCAAAATTGGAACTGAGGAGGAAGCAAGTTAATAGTTTCATGTAGACTAAATTGAGTTTGAGGTACTGGGGACAAGTGGAAATATCCAACAGAAAAATGCAATTCAGAATCTAATGCTTATAGGGCATGTTATACCAGAAGCAAAAACATAGGAGCTGTGATTTTAAACATTATAGTACAGTGATAACACTTACGAAATGAATGAGGAGAAAACGTGTATCATTGGCTCCCCATGTTGATATACAACTGAATGACCTATAGGGCTATTTAAATTTCAGAAACCTCAATATTTATTTCTTTTCTGTGTAATATTTCCTCCAATGCCATGGAAATTTTTTCCATTTAATTACTTTAAGAAAAAATATTTGAGACAGAAATCAGAAAAGGGAAGCCAGATGTTGCCGGCTTTTAAGTCTCTCTTCCCTGAGGGGAAGAGAAAGTCACTAGGACACCAGGTGAATACGAGCACCTCCACCTGTCTCCACTGCATCCAGTTCTCCTGGCTTGAGAAGCAAACGCAGACCGGGACAGCTGTGACTGGCAATGGCTATACAGATAGAAAGCGCCTTCTACGAGCCTTTTACCACCCCCCTATGGCGTGGAGGTAGGATTGCAAGTCCATGCCCCAGCCGTATGCAGCCTGCAGGAAGGAGGGCTATTGCAGGCTTCATCAGACGATGCAGTGTCAATTTGAAGGACTGATCACTAAGGCCTGATGGGCTAGCCCGTGTCCGGTGGATGTCAGCACAGTCTTAGGTAAACTTTTAAAACCTGAATGAAATCTCGGAGTAAAAACTGTCACCTCAACACAATGGAAAAGCGGATCAACTTTGAAACCTTATTCATGTATTTAGAAATCAAGGTGGTGATGTTGCTTTCACTCACACTTTTACAGTGTGAGATTCTTACATTAGATTAAATTAGTCAGAATTTATACATATGTGGGCCAGTCATTCTTAATTAAAAAAAAAGAAAAACTTACAAACTCTACCGATGATTCTGATGTACAGAGTTATCAAGAAAGAACCTTGATAACCACTTACACTTAAAATGAGGGAGAGAGCACAACAGGAAATACAAGCATAACTTGCTTTATTGTGCTTTGCAACTAGTGCATTTTTTACAAATTGAAAGTTTGTGACAATCTTGCTTTGAACAAGTCTATTGGTGCCACTTTTCCCACAGCATGTGCTCATTTTGTGTCTTTAGGTCACATTTTGGGAATTATTGCACTAGTTCAAACCTTTTCATTACATTATATCAGTTACAATGATCTGTGAACAGTGATCCTTGAGGTTACAATGTATCTGTTTTGGGTGCCATGAACCATGCCCCTGTAAGGTGGCAAACTTAACAAATAAGCGCTTACTTTCCAACTGTCTCACTGACTGGCCATTCCCCCCTCTCTCTCTCCCCCTCCCCTTTCCAAGGGCCTCCCTATTTCCTAAGACACAACAATATTGAAATTAGACCAATTAATAACCTCACAATGGCCTCTATGTGTTCAAGGGAAAGGAGGTTCACATTTCTCACCTTAAATCAAAATCTACAAATGAGTAAGCTTAGTGAGGAAGGCATGTTGAAAGTTGAGAAAGGCCAAAAGCTGGGCCTCTTGTGCCAAACAGTAGCAGATGAAAAGGAGAAGTTCTTGAAGAAAGTTAAAGTGCTATTTCAGTAAACACATGGATGATAACAAAATGAAGATGCCTCATTTCAAATATGGAGAAAGTTTGAGTGGTCTGGATAGAAGATTGAACCAGCCACAACACTGCCTTAAGCCAAAACAAAATCCAGAGCAAATCCCCAACTCTTCTCAATTCTGCGAAGGCTGAGAGAGGTTGGGAAGCTGCAGAAGAAAAGTTTAAAGATAGCAGTAGAAGTCAGTCCACTGCTCACAGACAGTGCACCTAGTCACCCAAGACCTCTGATGGAGATGTACTAAAAGATTAATGTTGTTTTCTTGGCTACTAATACAATATCCATTCTGTATCCCGTGAATCACTAATTTCAACTTTCAGATCTTATTACTTAAGAAATATGTTTTGTAAGGCTGTAGTTGCCATAGATAGTGACTTCTCTGATGGATCTTAGAAAATTAAATGACAACCTTGTGGAAAGGATTCTCCATTCTTGATGTCATTAAGAAAAGTCATAATTCATGGGAGGTGGTCAAAATATCAACATCAATAGGAGTTTGGAAGAAGTTGATTTCAATTCTCAGGGTGCCATGCATCCCTCTCAGGGATGACTATGAAAGGTTCAAGAGTTCAGTGGAAAAATTAATTGCAGATGTAGTGTAAATAAAAAGAGAACTAGAATTGGAAGTGGAGCTGGAAGATGTAACCAAATTTCTATAATCTCATGATAAAATTTGAATGAATGGGAAGCTACTTCTTAGGGAGGAAGGAAGAAAGTGATCTCTTAAGGTAGAATCTAATCCTGATGAGGATGGTGTGGGCATTGTGGGATGACAATAAAGGATTTAGAATATTACATAAACTGAGTTGATAAAGCAGCAGCAAGGGTTTGAGAAGATTGACACCAATTCTGAAAGAAGCTCCACGTGGGTAAAATGCTATCAAACAGCGTTGTATGCCACAGAGAAATCTTTTATGAAAGGAAGAGTTGATCAGTGTGGCAAACTTCATTGTTGTCTTACTCAAGAAGTGGCAACTTCTTGCCACAGCCACCTAAACTTTTAGCAACCGCCACCCTGATCAGTCTGCAGCCATCAACGTTGAGGCAACACCCTCCACCAGCAAAAACATTATGACTTACTGAAGGCTCAAATCATCAGCAGCATTTTTTAGCAATAAAATATTTTTAATTACAGCATGTAAATTATTTTTAGGCACAAAGCTATAGCACATTTAATCTACTACAATATGTTGTAAACACGACATTTATATGCACTAAGAAACAAAAAAAAGTGTGTGAATCACATCATTGCTACATTTATTGTATTGCGGTGGTCTGGAACCTAGCCCACAGCGTCTCTCAGTTAAGCCTGTATGTTGAGAAAAGATTGAAAAGGAAGGAAGACCAAGACACCTCAATGCCTGGGAAGGCAACAGAGAGCAGGATTTCCCAAAGCAGGGGGAGTGTTGCAGAGAGCGCATCCTGGAGGACCAGGTGCTGTGCAGTGAAGGAAGGTGTGGGGGAAGATAGCAGGAGCACAGTGCTCAGCCAGGTTTCCGTAACCTCAACCAGGTTAAGGAAAAGGATACATGATTTAAGAAAATTTGAGAAAATATTCTTTTTTTCTTTTTTTTTATGTTGCATCTTGGATTTTATTTTTAGATAGTACAGGCCTGTAGTATACATTGGACCTTATGGAAAAGATATAACAGATAAATTATTTAAACTTTGAGAAATTAGGACATAGCTAACATATAAATAAATAGCTAACATTTATTTACATACTGTATACCCTGTGCATGGAATTGTTTAAAATACTCTGCATATATAAATTTACTTAATTTATATTAAGAAACCTACAAAATAAATACTAGCAGCCTAAAAATTTTGAAATGAGGACACACACACACTGCAAACACAGGCTAAGTAACTCCTAAGTCACAGCAGAGCTGGGAGTTGCACTCCCACTGTCTGGCTCTGGAGTTGACACTTACAATTACTGCGCCCGCGGTCCACAGACTAGTTGCTCAGGGGCCCCGAGCACCGCAGCAAAGTCGCACGGCCACGGGGAGGCATCTGGAACTGTCGAGAGAAGCGCAGTAACACTCGAAACCTGCGGACACCGCGCGGGCTCCCTTTGCGAGGCGGTACGCAGGGCACACCTGCTCCCGTGAAGGCGAAGCTGTGTCCTCGGCATTGGCCGTGACAGGGAGCAGGTGCCATGGAAACATCACGTGAAGCGGGGTGGGGGGCGGGGCTTCCAGTGTGATTCTAAGGTTTGAGAGGTGGCGAAGGGCCCAACAGGTGTACTTATCCCATTAGTAACCATGATTTTCATGAATAGTCATTTTCCCATTTCTGTATATTATTTTTTCTAGCAGAAACAAAGCTATTGGGACATAAATATCTATCCATTTTTGACATATTGACTTAATCAATGCAACTGTTAGGGAAGTCTTTGGGGCTGGGAGCCAGTGAGCAAGTCACTGAGGGCCCGCGAGCACCGGGGGCAGCGAGTCCAGAGACGTCGGCCCTAGGCCGAGGACGCGGTGCGGAGCGAACTCCGGATGAGGACGTCGGCAAGGGCGGGATGCGCCTCACTCCTGGATAGACACAAATGGGAGCAGATCGTGTACAACGACATTTACAAGGGAAGAAAATAAAAGTTAAAATAATTTTGTGCATTTATCGCGCACCTGCACAGGGAGTAGGGAGTGAGGAATTCCGACCATCCTCAGGAGGTGGGATTCAACCGAGGGGTTGACGAAGCTGCAGCTAGCTAGGTTTGAAAGCATGAAGAATCTCCATCCTCTTAGACAACCAAACACACAATAGGTGTCCGATAAGTTCTTGTTTGTTTGGATAAGGACATTTCATTGGAACTTTTGGAAAAATATATTAAAAAGAGGAGAAATACGGCCTACGATTTTGCTGCTTGTCATGGCATGTCTGGTATGCAGTAGCTCTAGTTCTGTATGAAACGTGTGCTTTATGTATAAATACACACATGTGCATTAATTCCTTTCAAATGAAGAAACATTTTCAAAAAAGCTGGATTCCGTGGCATAAATACACACTGGTTCTTTCAAGGGGCTCCTATAGCTGCTGTGCTAAAGTGTGCTGGGTACATACATATTTTTAAACTTCTTTTAATTGGCAGCTCTGTCAAAATACCCCTTGGCGCTCTCCTTAACCCCCTCTGCCTGGGAGCGTCGATAACCTGACAGGAAGCAGCCTTTTTCCTCCAGTTGGTCTATTTTGAGATTTGAGAAATGCCAGTGAGAATTAGAAGCAGAAACCAAAAATAGCTTTTCAGCCCAAAAGATAGCCAGTGTTCAAAAGAGATTATATGAGGACATTGAAGATGAAGTGTCTTAGACTTAGAAGTAGGGATTAAGTCCCATTTTAAATAAAAACTTCAGCCAAATGACAGGTGACATGCCCTTCCTGACTCTTCTAAAAGTATTTCAGGCAGAGTGTTATCATTGGTGGTCTGTGTTGCCTTTAGAATAAAGTCTACATTCTTTAAGCTAGTATATAAAACATTCAATTAGATCAATTGTTTTGCCCTAAATTCTCATTGTAGTTGGGAAAAATGGGGAGGGAGTCCTGCATTCAAAATCATGTCTACTGGGTGAATAGACGTGCAAGCTTCAGCAAGGTGTAACGTCTCTGTACCTCATCTTACTTACGATTGAAAAGAAGACAGTCGGCTTTCTGCTTTCAGGAGGATGGATGAGACACAAGTTTTCCTATTCTTCCTGCTTAAGAACAACGACAACAACAAAATCCTGGACCATATATAACAAGCCGTTGTAAGAAGACTCTGAAAGGCAGAGAAGAAGGCAGACCAGCCAGAGATCTCAGCACAGGAGCGACATAGTATGAGTCCCTGAGGTTTCTTTTTACTTCGTATATCCCTGACATGGAGTGGAAGCAGCTGGCAACCAAGAAACACCACAAGGAAGAGAGAAAAAAGTCCCAAGAAAGCCTGTTCTCTATAGCCAAAGAACCAGGAAAATGCAGTCTAAAAAGAAAAGCTTTGGGCAGAAACCACTGTACATCAGCCAAACATCATAAAAATTTTTTGGCCCTTCTACCCACCCACACAACAATAGCTGAACGGAGAGCCCAAACTTCTACCCCACCCCCAGACTGTAATGAGGCATCCTAAACTGCTCCAGGGTGGCCCAAGAGACGAGTGAATACAGAGCAAGGATTTTCATCCCTGCTGGGGAGTAATGTGTCACACCCCTGTCTGTGTCAGCAGTGACCAGGTGGGCAACCTGGACTTCCAACCGAGCAATACAAAGGCAATTGCCCCTCATGTAGGGGTGGCATTTTAGGAGACCTAGTGCAGAGTCAAGAGTTTCACCACAGTTCAGTGGTAAGCGGGCCAAGTCTCCCAGGTGTCGATTAAGGTCACATGAGAATAAGTAACAAGGAACTCCCAGCTGTCCAAGCCAGGGTGCTATCAGTGGTGATCTGGTAAGGAGCCACATGTCTCGCCCCAGCCGGAAGTGACAAGGAGCACATCCCATGCTCAGGTGTCACTGGAGGCCAAGTGGAGGGCCTGGACTTCTGCCCCACCTGGCAATACCAAGGCAGCATGGGCACTTCCCTGCTGGAGTGGTATTAGAAAAGGCCATTTAAAAGAAATGTACTAAATAGGATGCAGAATCTCAAAACACAATACCCTAGATGTTCAGATTTCCAGTGAAAAATCACTTACCATGTCAAGAACTAGAGAAATCTCAATTTGAATAAAATAGACAATCAATAGGTGCTATATTAGTTTCCTATTGCTGCTGTAGTAAGTTATTGCAAATGTAATGGCTCAAAACAATATAATGTTGTTATCTGACAATTATGGGTGTCAGATGTACTAATACAAAATGGGTCTCATTTGGCTAACATCAGAGAGTTGAAAGGGCTGCCTTTCTCATGGAGACTCTAGGAGAAAACCCATTCCTTTCCTCTTTCCGGCTTCTGGACGTGGCCGGCATTCCTCGGCTCCTGTTCTCCTTCAAGAGCAGCGCCAGCCTGTCCAGTCTCTCTCCTGCATCATCTGACCTCACTCTGCTCTTGCCCCCCCTCTTCACCTTAGAAGACTGTGGAGATTGCACTGGATTCTCACCACAACCCAGGGAAATCTCTCTGTCGCATGATCAGCTAATTAAAAAATTTAATTCTATCTGCAATCTTAATTCCCTTTGCTGTGTTACTTAACATTTTCCCAGATTCTGAGGATTAGGATGTGAGCATCTTTGCGAGGAAACATTGTCTTTCTACCACTGAAGGGAACGTTACAAAATCTAAGAAATCATTTTAATTTCTCAAAGCTATTTTCTCGAGACTCCAATACTCCAGTTAGGACAGTAATTGATTGGAAGTTTTATGATGCTTCTATTCTCTTCCATTACTCAGAACAGGAGTTTACTGCATGCCCCTGCTCCCAAAAAGCCAACATGGGCTTCTTTTCTCCATGATAAATCATCTTCCTTAAATATAAAGCAAAAAAGCAATAAATCCAGAAGAGTAAATGCCTCCTTTTTCAAGAAGAACATGCATATGTGCGTGTACCTCCCTAGGAAAGGACATCAACACTTGCATGAGTGATGAATTCTGGGACTTCTCTTGTAGTCGTACTGTTTGCCTAAATGCCAGTAATAACTGTAAATATCAGCTTTCCATCAGTAGCAGAAATGTTAATTTTTTTCCTGAGTACATCCTAAAACAGAAAAGGTCCCACATTGCAAATATATAAAGGGTAATGGGCATAAAGGGAGGTAAAGTCTCTACACTTCACTTGGACTGGTGAAATGTTGACAGGTAAATTGTTTTATATATACATATACACACACACATATATATAAAATATATACATATGGATATAATATATGATACATACAGTTTGTCATTGAAGAACAGAGTTTGAATTACACAGGTCCACTTTCGTACAGATATTTTTTAATAAATGTATTGGGAAAATATTTTTAAAAATTTTTGAAAAAAATTTATACATGAATTTTCAACTGTGCAGGGATGAGTGTGCCTAAGTCCCATGTTGTTCAAGGGTCGACTGTATATACATATATATCCATACACATGTTCTACAGAAACCACTAAAAAACCATACAAAGAGACATACCAAAAAAAAAAAAAAACTATAGATACATAAAATGGTATTCTAAAAAACTGTTCAAGTAACCCATAGGAAGACAAGAAAAATAAAGATAAAGAAAACCAGAGAGAACAAATAGAAAAGAAACAAAGTGGCAGATTTAAGCACTAATATATCAATGATTATATCAAATCTACATTGTCTTAATATATCAATTAAAAGAGAGTTATTGGCAGGATATATTGAAAAGCATGGCAATCCTAAATTTGTATTGTTGTTGTTTGTTAAATTTTTCTTTGAAATCCTGTATTTGTGTGCGCTAAACAACAGATCTATAACATGTTGTGAAACAAAACTTGATAGAACTAAAAAGGAAAAATAGACAAATTCTTAATTATAATTGTTAATGCCCCTCTCTCAATAATTGAGCAAGCATCGTATTGAAATCATGCCACAGCTAAAGTAGTGCAGAAAAAAAAATTGTAGCACTAAATGTTTATATGAGAAAATTGGAAAAGTCTCAAGTAAATAACCTAACCTCCCACATTGAGAACTTAGACAAAAAAGATGAAAAAAGAAAAATAAACCCAAGCCAAGAAGAAAGATGGAAATAATATGATAACACAAATAAATAAAATTGAAAAAAGTAAATAACAGAAAAAGTCAATTTTAGAAAGCTGGCTGTTAAAGAAGACCAATGAAATTGACAAACTTGTAGCAAAACTAACAAAGAAAAAAAGAAATAAGACGCAAATTCCTGTATCAGGAATGAAATAGGGGACCTCCTATAGACCCCGCAGACACCAAAAGGGTGATAAAGGATTGGTGTAAACATATTTACACCCAAACATTTAACAAGTTAGACAAAATAGGCCAATTCTTCCAAAAGCACAAACTACTACAATTTACTCAATGTAAAATGTGAAATAGAGTAGCTCTATAACTAATAATGAATTGAATCTGTAATTTAAGCCTCCCTAAAAAAATATGCAGACACAGATGATATCACTATTGAGATCTACCAAACATTTAAAAAAGAATTAACACTAATTCTATACTTTCTCTTTCAGAACATTGAAAAGGATGAAAGACTTTCCAATTTATTTTACGAAGCTTATATTACTTTAATATTAAAACCAGAAAAATACAGGAAGAAGAAAGAGAAAGAAAGAAAATATAAAAGGAAAGAAAAGAAAGAAGACAAAGGAAGGAAGGAATGAAGAAAGGGAGGAATGAATTAAGACCAATGCCCTCATGAATCCAGATGCAAACATCATTTAGCATATTAACAAATAAGATTAAGCAATTTATAAAAAGAATTATACACTATGACCAAATGAGGTTTATTACAATAATACAAGCCTTGTTCAATATGTGAAAATGAATATAACCAACCATATTAACAACCTAAAGAAGAAAAAAGACATTATATCAACTGACGCAAAAAAAGCAGTTGTCATAATTCAATACCTATTTGTGATAAAAACTCACAGAAAAGTAATAGCAAGAGTGGAACTTTGTTGATTGATAAACGGTATCTACGAAAACCTATAGCTAATCTTATCCTTAATGGTTTTAAGACCGAATACTTTTCCCGTAAGATTGGGAATGAGGAAAGGATGTCTGCTCTCACCACTCTTATTCAACGTACTACTGGAAGTTGTAACTAGTGCAAAAAGGCATGAAAAGGAAATAAAAGGCATAAAGATAAGAAAAGAAGATGTACAACTCTGCCTATATGTAGGTGACACCTAGAAAATCCTCCCAAATTAAAAACATATCCTCAAATTAAAAAGTTATTTCAGCAAGGTATCACTATACAAGGTAAATATACACAAATCAATTATTATATACAAAATGCACTGTAATACATGAATGCTAAAATCAAAAATAGAATATATTTCAATTGATAAAAATATTAAATACTTAGTTTAAAATGTAACAAAAGATGAAAAATATTTGTAACCTGAAAGCTATAACACAGTGGTGAAATAAACAGAAAACATCAAAATAAATGGAAAAATGAAAAGGTATGTTTTATTCAGGATTCGACAACTGGACAAAGTAAAAATGCCAATTCTCCTAAAACTGATACAAATTTATGTTACCAAACCCAAAAAGGGTCTGGACCAGGTCTGGTTGCTCATGCACAGAGAGCCCATTGCTGAATCAGCAAGGATTGTCAAGGAAGAAAGGACTCTTTATGTGGAAGAAGAGGATGGGGGAAGAAGCCTCAAATCCGTTTCCTCAACTCACAAAGAGTACCGGCTTTTAGATAAGGGCCAGGTGCACTGGGACAGGTTGGTTGCAATTATCAACGGGCTATGTGCCTGGGGGCTGGTTAGTGAAGGATGGTGAGTCTTGACATCAGGAAGTCCCTGCAGGGGCCTTTTGGAATCTCAACTCCTTTGTCTTGCAGAAATTCTGCCATTTCCAGGGAAACAACTCAAAAAGTAGTTAATTAAAAGTTACAAGGTTTTGGTCTTTAAGACCTACTGGCCTGAGAATCTAAAACATGAGAGGAAGAGAATTATAGAATATTTATAGGGTTCATAAAAGTTTGTTCATAGAGTCAGTTATATTTAATGAAATTCATATCAAAATTGCAACAAGATTTTTTGTAGCTATAGACCAAATTATCCCAAACTATGTACAGAAAGGCAAAGGAACTAGAATAGCTAAAACAATTTTGAAAACGGAGAATAAGATGGAAGAATATTTATCATACGACTAGAGCAATCAAGAATGTGCGATATTGACAAGGAGATATACATATACATCAGTTGAACGGGATGAGAACCCAGAAGTAGACTCTTTCCAATATACTCAAGTAATTTTAGACTAACGTATAAAAGCAATTTATTAGAAGAAGTGGAGCCTTTTCAACAATGATGCTGAAGAAATTCCATAGATGAAAAGATGAACTTCTGTTTAAACATCACATCTTATATAAAAATTAGCAAGAAATGGATCATGGACTTAACTGTAGAATATAAAACTATATAACTTTTAGGAAAAGAAAACATAGCATAAAATTCTCAGGAACCAGAGCCAGGCAAAAAAAATCTTGACATCAACAGTGAAAACTTAACAACAGTGAAAAAAAATTGATGATTTGGGTTTCATCAAAATTATAAACTTTTGTTGTCTGAAAGACCCTGTTAACAGGATGAAAAAACAAGCTACACACTAAGAGAAAATACTTGCAAATCATTTATCTGGCAAAAAACTAGTATCTAGATTTCATGAAGATCTCTCAAAACTCAAAAGTAAAACACAAACATCTAATTAGAAAATTAGCAAAACATCTACTATTAAAGAGAATGCGTGGGTCTCGGAAAAACACATAAAATAAGTTCAGCATCAGGCATTGGAGAATTGTGAATTAAAGCACAATGATGTACTTATAAGAATAGATAAAATAAAAGTTAAAATACACACACATACGTGTGGAAGGCTGGTAAGAACGCTTGGAATAGAATCACTCATACATTTTGGATGGAAATGTAAAATAGTACAGCCACTCTGGAAAAAATCGTAGCATTTTCTTAAAAAACTAAATATATAGCCACCTACCATATGACCCAGCAATTGTGCTCCTCGATGTTTATCCAGAAGAAACAAAAACTATGGCTACAAAAAAACTTGTACACAAATGTTCACAGTAGGTTTATTTGTAATCGTTAAAACTGCAAACAATCTAGCTATCCTTTTAACAAGTGAATGGTTAAACAAATTGTGATACATCCATGGCATGGGATACTATGCAGAAATAAAAGAAATGAACTGTTGATACACTCAACGACTTGGATGAATCTCTAGGGAATGATGCTGGATGAAAACAGCCAATCCCAAAAAGGTTACAAACTGCATGATTCCATTTCCATAACATTTTTAAAATGTTATATAAATGGAAAATGACAAAACTGTGAAAATAGAAAGCAGATTATTGGTTGCCAAGGGTTAAAGGGTGGGCGGATGGTGAGGGAGGTGGGTGTGGCCATGGAAGGACAACAGGAGCGACTCTTGGTGACGGACTTGTTCTGTGCCTGGACTGTGCCCCTGCTCACATCCTGACTGCGGTATACTAAAGTTTGCAAACTGCCGCTGTGGGGGGAATCACATTATAGTACATGATCCCTGTGTATTATTTCTTATAAAGGCATACAAATACACATTTAAATTCAAAAAATTTAAGAAGGTTTTGTTTTAAAGAAGATAATGTCTATGCTCGAGATCTGTTGTGAGAACGAAAATATCTGGAAGTACCTGTCTGAAGCTTGGTACTTAGTGAGCACTCGGTGTATCTGATTTTCTTTTCTTTTCTCCTCTCCAACTCCTCTGCAGATACCTTTGGCTTCTTGCAGACTAAGTTTTTATCTCCAGTGGGATATACCACATCCTTCCCAGCCTCTCAAATTTGATGAGTTTGTCAGCTTGGACTCCTTCGGGAGGAGGGCCTGTCTTACCACACGTCGGGTGCCTCTGGGGCAGGGTTGGTATTGCACACAGACAGCACGGGGGATCCCTGCAAATGTTGAGACTAGAGGTTAGGTTAGGTTTCGATGGCATCTGTGAGGCAAGAAGGCCTGGGTCCTGCCCTGCTAAACACCCTGCTCCCCTGCGATGTTCTTGAGGACAGACAGCAAGCAAAGGAGCTAAGAGCCATCGTGTGAGGAGTTTCCAGGCTCCAGGAGACACTGAGTTGGAGCCCCGGTCACAGATTCCAGGCCCCAGGCAGGACTTGTCCCCTCAACCTTGCCCAGCCACACCCACACATTAACACCAGCAGCTTGTAATTGGTAATTAGAAGGACAACAACATCCAGTCCCCAGTGGGGGCCCTAGATACATTTACCTACTATGTTTTGTAACTCTGGAGTTCCAAGTGTCAAATTAAAATTAGCTCCTTGTTGTACAAATGAGTGAGCACTTCCACGGAGAGCCATATTCTCAAGTTACAAAAAACAAAAAGCAGGCATTCATGCTGTCTCTGTTCTGCCTAAACTTGGAAGAGCAGCAAGATGAGGGACGCCAAGGAGAGCAGGAAGGGCCACAGGTTCCTCGCCCCAGGCAGCAGACACCTGTGCAGGCTGCAGGAAGAGAAGAGGGGGTGAGGTTCTTCCTGCCGCCACTGGGCCCGTCTAGATGGAGAGGAAAAGCAAACAGAGCTTAGACCAGGGGGTCTCAGCCACCAGAGACTGTCAGGTTTGGGGCCCAAATAGGTAGAACCAGACATTTATGCAGATCAAGCATCCAGGCCTTCCCGGATTGTGTGGAATGCAACTCATCAGTCATCTAAGAACATGCTGCTACACCACTAATGATGCTTTTATATTCTCTACTAAGGCGGGTTTTTTTCCCACATTAATGAAAACCAGTGCATTATAATCAAGTGCTATCAGACTATGGTGTACTGGCTTAAAATAACTCAGGAAATCATATGGACACCTAGCAACCTGGAAGCTTCAAGCCTCAGCAGAGCAGAGAAGGCCACAGGAGAGAGAAGTGAGATGGCTGCCGTGTGACCCTGACTCGCCCTGGGTAAGCTGTGGCCCATGGGGTGGTGGAGAGGTGCGACAAATGGACCAGATCCAGCCAGCGGTGCTGTGATGACACCACAGTGATCCAAAGGCTCCTGCGGCCCGGCAGAGTGGATGCTTCTGACGAGTGGCCGTTCCTACGTGTCACAGGCTTTTGAAATCCTGATGTGTAGTGCAGTTCTGTGCTAAATGCTGGGTGGACGTTGGAAAGAGAATGGTTAGGAAGCTGACCCCAAATCTCTGAAAAGTTCATTTGTTATGGGTGCGGGTTCCCATGGATACGTGACACAGTAGGTAGAGGGATGCATGGGTGTGTATGCGTGTGTGTGTGTGTGTGTGTGTGTGTGTGTCTTCATAAATATCCAATGGACGGCCCCAGCTAACGCTCCTTGTTGACTGGAGCACACAGTCTTCATGGAGTTCCCTTTCTGGTCACGAGCCTCCTGTCAATCCCTCTTAAATTCTCAGCAATAATGACAATACTAAACATAACAGTAGCAATGAAATAACGATCATATTAATGTATAGTTAGCATTGACTCAGCAATGGTCTGTGTGTGTCAGGCCATTTTATACTCACAGACCCCTGTGAACTGGATACCTTTTTCTTTTTTGCATTTTGCACTTGAAGAAATTTGAATATAAGAGGTTGTGTAAAAGGTTACCTGTCCCGACTCGCGGAACCAGTTATTCGTGGGTACCTGGGAGGAGGGAGTGGGAAATGGGAAAGGCAAGACACAAGAAATGGAGACAAGACAGGAGTCTGATCAAGTCTCGTTTATTGGCAGTAGGGCAGAGGCTTAAATAGGGCAGAAG
>CAUYSK010080807.1:0-35000 GCA_963575035.1 Avahi laniger
CAGAGAGTGCGTGGAGGAGTGCGTGAAGAGGCTGAGAAGCAGAAGAATGCGGTGGAAAGGGCTTAGCCTGGGGTTCCCTTGGATGAGGTCATTGGAGAAGACTTCTTTGAGAAATGCCGTGTGAGCTGACAGTCACGCAAGGAAATAAGAACCATCCAGCAAGTGCAAACGTCCTGAGGTGGGATTGAGTGCCAACTATACGGGGCCTGGAAGCATAGAAATGGGTTTGGATTTCAAATACAAGGAACAGGCCGGGCGCGGTGGCCTGTAATCCTAGCACTCTGGGAGGCCGAGGTGGGTGGATTGCTCAAGGTCAGGAGTTCTAGACCAGCCTGAGCAAGAGTGAGACTCCGTCTCTACCAAAAAATAGAAAGAAATTATCTGGACAACTAAAAATATATATATAGAGAAAAAATTAGCTGAGCATGGTGGCGCATGCCTATACCAGCTACTTGGGAGGCTGAGGCAGAAGGATTGCTTAAGCCCAGGAGTCTGAGGTTGCTGTGAGCTAGGCTGACGCCACGGCACTCACTCTAGCCAGGGCAACAAAGCGAGACTCTGTCTCAAAAAAAAAAAAAAAAAAAAATACAAGGAACAGGGTGGGGAGGTAGTAAGACTAGCAATAATGACCCTTCATTAAGTAGCTACTTTGTTTCAGGCATTCCGCAGACATTTAGCCTTTTCATCAACCATGTAAGTGATGTAGTATTCCCATTTTCCAGATGAGAAAACTGACATCTAATAGCCCAAACTCACCTGGCCCATAAATAAGAAAGCTACGATTAGAACTCAGATCTATCTGATTGCAAAGACATTGCTCAGTACTCTGTACTGGTAGTCTCGGCCAACCCTGTGTTCTGGCTGCCGAGGGTGCGGCTCTCGACTGGAGTGATGGCTCCTTCAATATCTTATGTCCCTTTTTGTGCTGAGGGACCTCTGAGCACCAGCTCTGGAGACGACAGATGCAGCGGTCTTTCATCATGTTCACTGGAGATTGTGATGAAATTTTATCCTACGATCACTTAAATAAAGCCAGCTGGAAGTAGCTGTTTAGGAGACACAAACAAGCATTTGGTCCAAGACATCTTTATTTAACACCGTGTTTTGGTTGTGCCCAGCTTCAAGTCCAGAAGAAAGGAAGATGCCAAAACATATTAATTAGTTATAATGGAAGCTTTCCCTTTAAATGCATGTCTTCCTTTAGCTCGATGGTCTGGAAATGGTGAGTTGACTTTTATTTTGGGGCAGGCTCCAAAACCTCTTGATCTGTGTACCTGCCTCAGGTGAATTTCAGAACCAACATGGGCAGGATACGGCTCTGAGCGCTGCCGCAGATACAAATACATCTGCCTTCAAAGGCCTTCCGCCGTGATAGAGGGGGCCAGGTGGGATGGGTTGGGTGTTTCAGGCATAATATAAGTGCCGTAAGGTGGAAGCGGATACGTGGAGGTTTTAGGGAAGGAAAAGTCGTATCCAACGCTGTATTCCTTCATGCATGCAAATAATATTAACCTACTATGTGCCTGGTACTGGGAATACAGCCTTGAACAAAATGGTCAAGGATCCTTGCCCTTACAGATTTCACATTCTAAAAGGAGAAAAAGATGATAAATAAATAAACAGATGAACAAACACGATACTTTCTTACAGCAAAGGAAATAAGGAAGATGACAGGAAGTGCAGGAGAAAAGGCAACTTCGGATTGGGTCCTTAGAGAGGGTCCCTCTCACTGGTGATTTTTAAGCCAACACCCAAAACATAAGCAAAATAGAAGAGAAAAGGCTTCAAAAAGGAGGCAGCAATTATGAGTCGAGGAATCCCAAATAATATTTTTTTATTGTTTTTATATGTGCTTTTGGTTTATTTGTGCAGTGCTTTGATGTATGAGAATACACGATCATAATAATCTTTCAGAATTACAGTGGTACCCAAACCAAACACGGTGCTTAAATAGCGGTGATGTATGGTTCACCTTATTTCTTTGGCAACGTTGACTGCAAAAACAGCTATTAATATCCACGTGCTGGTCTTGGTTTGGCTATGTGACCTCGGATAAGTCACTTAACCTCTCTGGGCTATTCCTCTAAAAACTAACCAGGCAAAACTTAAAGATCTCAAACTTTAAAGGTCAATGATTCTATGATCTAATAGATCAGAACAGAACCTTCTGATGTGGCGTTGGGAACACACGGATGCCCCCACTTTGGCAGAAAATTACATTACCAGATTCTGACCTGGGATCACAGCAAAGGTTGTGAGTGAGGGTTGAGCTCCCAGCCTTGATCCCCAGCCTGGGCTGCCCGGGAGCTCTAGGGACGCATCCTGGCCAGCACCCACATGTGTCTTGTATTAGTGTTATTTTCTTAATGGCAACAGCCCTGAAACCAGCCCATTTTACTATTGAGTTACCAGCTTAGTCTTAGTATCACTTACACATAAATACCGTCTCCAGCCGATGAATCCGCCGTTTTGTTTTTACTTCCTCGCACAGGTGTTGGCGGCAGCCATCAAAATAAAGCGGATCGATCAGAATGCTGCTTTCGAACAAACTGAGACACGCGTTTGAAATTTTGCTTTAAGACAGAAGAAAGAAAGAAAGAGAGAAAAAAATGCTTGTTGTGTGCCTTCAGTAATCTGTTGTCTTGTCCACGTGGGATTTGTGAAGAGAAAGCAAGAGAGTAGAAGACGGTGTTTTGGATGAGGGTGAAAAAAACAAGGAAAACAAAAGAGCAGAGGAAGCAGCGGAGGGAAGGGCTGTGTTTTGCGAATGGCTGTCAGGTCTGCAGCTAGGGTTCCGCTGTCCTTAACTGCAACGAAATCCCGCCCTTGGTGAGCACCCATCCCGGTGACCTGCAACAGCGGTGCCCGGCAGGGTGGAAACGACCCCTTTGCCTTCTCATTGGAAGAGAACGTTCATTATTAGTATTAATCATATCAGCTCCTCAAGCAGTTTAGCATAATTGAGGGTAACAAGAAAACGGACATCACTTGGAAATCTCTCCCCAGGTGCCTTGCCTCAGTTTCCCGAATTTTCAGTCCTGTGTACTATTTTTAGAATGGGGGGTATCCTACGGTTTCCTTAGTTCTCACCCTTCCTCCCCTCACTTGTTCCCACACTGAGAAACACATCGTCCTGGGTGGCCTCGGAGGGTTTCTTTCAGGCCGTGTCTACACAGCTCTGAGGAGATTGTCGCTGTGAAGCACAAGAGTCCCCAGCTAATCTGTGGGTTCAGCAGACCATGCCAAATATACCGACCCATTTTTTTCAAATTTTGTCTATTTTTGGCAGAAAATATTCCATATGTCACAGTCATGCAACTCTCAAAGGCCAAGTGAACAACCAAATCAATGGTTCCTTGGTTTTGTTTTTCAATTTACTGTCTTTAATTTTTTGAATAGATACTATATCCACATAGCTCTACAATCCAACAATATATTCAGTGGGAAATCTGGTTCCAATTCCCTGCACAACTATCACGCCATCCCAAAGAGGTCCTTTATGCAAATATAAACACAAACACACGGTCTTGTGTCTTCCCTCTGTCACACAGAGGTAGCAGCTTACACACGAGTCACCTTTTTGCCACTGCTTTGGAAGAGCAGCTCTTGACTGAAATTGTGTCTACCAGGTGGACACAGTTACTTCTAGGGTCCATTGAAGTGGTAGAAGAAGGTTTTGAAAAATGATCAAGGAAGCCATATACATTCAGGAGAGGAAGGTAGAGGATGGCCCTACCCTGTGTTTTAGAAAGTTTTTAAGAGGAATATTTATTTGTCAAAAAGGAAACAAGGAAAGAAATAAAGGAAAATTCTAGAATCATTGCAATCCAAACTTAGAATGACTCTGTGACCCAAATCAATGGTATATTAAGCAGTCTCAGAGAGTGATTATGAAATTTGAGAGAAAACCAATGGGTAGGTAAGGATAAAATATTTTCCCATTGATTTTTTTTTTTTTTTGAGAGGAAGACAGAAGAGGGAGGGAGAGGGTGAGGGAGGAGAGAGATAAAGAGAGAGAAGGGGGCAGGAGAGAGAGAGAGAGACCCAGGCTTTGCCCACATGGAGAGGTCTGAACAGCTATTTGATCTCGTTGACGTTTCTATGTAGAATCTACCAGAGACTGAATAAAGGAACCGTGAAACACACAGTCACGTGTCACACCTGGTTGCAGTTCTTGAGATGGAAAGCCACATGTCTATCCACAACTATGTTAAAAGTGGTATCGATAAAGCTTATGGATCCAAGATTCCGGAATGTTCCGTGTGAATATGTGCATGCATACACTCCCTTAAACCTTTAGCTGCCTACGGGTATTCACAGGGCTGGACACTCAGCTCCAAACATCAGAACCTACAGACGTGGCTGGCCAGGGTCCAAGTGGTCCATAGGTGAAAACCCCAAACATCTTCACGCAAGCTCAGAAAAGATTTTGTGTCTTCCCTTTTAGTACGTGCGGCACCCCAAATGACAGTTCTCCTCTGCTGAAGGTACTTGCTATTTATTGTGTTACTAATTAAATAATTGGTGAACTGCACAGTAGAAAATTAGGGTGAATTACTGACAAAATATTTACAGACGACCTCTCTTCCTGCAAACTCTGCCTGCCTTTCCTTTAAAAGCCCCAAACCCTGGGATGGTGGTGCTAATGATCACCTTGTTCAAAATGAAAGAGTATTTCTAATCAGGAAATAGGGGAAAGCGAGCCAGATTCTTTATAGGGTGAACAGAACAGTGAGGCAATTAAAATCAACAGGATTTCCCAGATCAAGAAAACTTCGGCCTGTCAGTTACTCCGTGGCACCTCTCCTTGTCTCCTGCGTTTTCTTGCAGCTGTTTTTATTTTGTGATGCAGTTTGGCATCCTGGGGTTTCTGTCCTGGGATTTGATGTGGACACAGCTCCATTGGCGACGTGTTTCTAACGAGGGTATTTCTGAGCTCTGGCATTCGTATGTTACACTGTCCAGGAGACCTTTGAGTTCCTTTGGAACCTGTGACCCAAACTCAGGGCAAAGACTAACCTACATTGGGGGTGACAAATGTCGCAAGTGAAGTTCCACTAACAGGCCTCTTAATATGGATGGAGACTGCTTTTTAATTCTCTCTCTCTTTCTCTCTTAGAAAAATCAATGGGAAAATAGTTTCTCTTCGCCTACCCGTTGGTTGTCTCTCCAATTCCATAATCACTTTCTGAGATTGCTTAATACAACATTGATTTGGGTTGTTCAATTGGCAATTGGGAATTATGTGACTGGGAAGTGGAGAATATTTTCAACCTCATATTTCATGTTATATTAGCCGAAAACATTTTTTTAAGGATGTGTATTATTAATGACACAATAAAATCTCATTAACGGATGGGGTTGATAGATGCGGTTTATCTAACATTAAGCAGAAATTGACATCTTGAGGGGAGTACCAGGATTCTGTGATCCCAGACACTGATATTGAACAAGCAGGGGCCAGGAGCAATCCGTTATTGATTAGATGGTGCAAGTAATTATATTTACCGAGCCGTTTTATTGGGTGGGGCAGAAGGTGAGGTGGTTCTTCTTTAGAGTGGAGAGAGAGCAATCAACAAAGATGTTGTCGGCGAGAGCCCCAGAGCTAGTGTGATTTTTCTCGGGCTTTCCTCTGGCCTTGCCCTGGTCCTAATCATTATTTAGAAATGCAGCTTATGCTGGAAGTTTCCCAGTGGCTTACGGGGTCCAAATGCCTGTGTTTTCTGGCAGTTTCCTGGTACGTCTCGTGGTAGGGCTGAACTTTGCATTTTATTCAATCCTTAACCCCATCCTCCCCCACTGCTTCCATTACTGTCATCGCCGCCATCGTCATCACCACCGTCACCAACACCAACAACTCCAGCAGCATTGACGTGACCACTACCACCGCCTCCAATAGCATCACCGTCATCACTGCTGTTACAACGCCACCATTGCCACGGCCACCACCACCGCGGCTATCACTCACCAACCGTCACCAACACTGCCAACACCGACACAAACATCAGCAACTGCCAACACCATCACCAATACCAATACCACACCACTGCTTCCATGACCACCACTGTCATTGTCACCACTAAGGCCACCACCACGGCCACTACCATTATCACTACCATCACCAACACCACTGCCGCTAATACCAACAGCGTTCACACCACCACCGCCATCACGCTACACGCGGGGAAGTACCGGGCTCTGGAGTTCGAGTTTTGCAGCCGTGGGAGTGAGTTCTTGCTCTGCTGTATGTCTTCCTTGTGGATATTACCGCCTTATTCAGAGGGTCGCGGTGAGTTTTAAACCAGGTAAAACCATAAAATGCTTGGCACACAGCAGGTATTCAGTAAATGCAAGGTATTGTGCCACATCTTTGATGAGATACTATGAATTTTTAGCTCTTTTGTTCCTGATGCCCTTTTCTATCTTAAAGGAGATTGTGGACTTGGCTTCTCCCTCCTTTTCTCCCGTCCATCCTCCCTTCCTTCCGTCTTTCTCAGATTCTTTAGTTCTGTGGCTAAATTGTTTGTAAAAACGTTTTATGTATCAGAAATACCATTATCCTATCTAGATAGTTCTCAGAGGCAAGATCTATGTCTTTCCTACCACCGTATCCTCAACACGGTGCCTAGAACCTGGTAGGGGCTTAATGCACGTGTTTGATCACACAGTCGTGTGTGTGCGTGTGTGCGTGCGTGTGTGTGTGTGTGTGTGTGTGTGTGTAAATGAGCCTTTTACATATGTTGGGCCTTCAGGCAGATTTTATTTTTTCCTGGTAAAAGTTAATTCCACAAGTGACAAATGCTCAAAGAAAGGCATAGGAAGAATTTTATCACAGCATTGTGTATAATAACCAAAACATTTTAAAGGAGGGAAATAACCTAAATGCCCATCAAATCAGGATCTGGTTAAATGCATCACTGTTCATCCATATAACTAAATACTATGCAGATATTTTATAAGATAAGGTAAAAATATTTTTACTGACAAGAAAATTGTTTAGATTATATTATTAAATTTAAAAGAAAGTTACAAAAATAGTACGGTATGGATTTTTTTTTTACTATTTTGATGGGTAATGCATCAGTGAACAGAGGCAGTTGTAGACAAATGCCACAGCAACAGTCTGGAGGGACGCAGACCAATTTGTCAGTACGTTAATCTTTGGTAGGGGCAAGGTGGGCTTGTAAGTAATTTTCCCTTTTACATTTTTTTGTTCACTTTTGGATTCATTTTAATAATGAGTAATCATTAGTTTCATAACCACCAAATAAAGAACAGATACTGTAGTAATTAGGTTTTAACGGCACGTTGCCGCTTTACTCAGATTCCAGGTCTGACGACTTTGCCGTGATCACACATGTACCCAACCCCAGGGGAAATACAGCTGAGTGTTCCGAGGGTTTCCAAGGAAATTCAAAGGGAAAGAAAGTACCAGAAGGTCACAGGACTTGGGACTTTCCCAAGGCAGGAGGAATAGGAGGCATCGGAATTGTTCATCCTTGACAGGAACCCCTTGCTGACTATCTGAGGGGGACTGAGCTTAGACTCTCCAACGTGGAGTTCTAGCAGGGTCGTTGAGTTTGACACTTGTAAAGTATGTCATTTAAGCTCCTCTAGCACTTTCGACACTTTAAAAAAACTTGTGCCAGTATCTTAAGACAAGGACAGGAAATGTGTTCTCATAGTGTCCCTCTACCAGCTTTTCCCATAGCCTGCCACCACCGTCCCTGCAGAGAAGTGTCTGTGTCACCTTGGCTGTGGCCATCTCCTCCTTCCCCGTGGACCCCTGAAACATGGAAAGAAACAGGTTGTTCTTTGGACAAGCTCTTAGCATCAAATTGTAAGAGAAAAATTATAATGATTCCACATTTTAATAGTCCCTACATTCTACTGGACAAATAGAGAGATTTCCAATCTACAGATTGAATCAGTTTGGTTCATCAAAGCCTTCATTTTTAACCTGCTATGTGGTAGACCCTGGAGGATTGCAGGATCCAAAATTACAGGATGCAGAATTTCATTCATTCATTCAACAAACATTTATTGGGTACCTTCATGAGTCAGACACTGGGCTCTGTGCTGGGGACACAGAAATGGACACGGAGATCCCAATGGGAGGGGACAGACGAGTGAACAGACCATCTCATTATAATAACCCTCCTCCCTGATATGTATGAGGGGATCCCCTAAAAAAGTGGCCACGTGGGCTTCAGGGAGAAGTGTGTTCCTTGGTGCAAGACTGCCCTTGCCTACATGGTGCCTCTGTGCCTATTAAAAGAAGGTTTCCTTTCTTGAGATACTTTACTTTCATGTGTCAGAAAAGGGTCTGTACCGATTTTGTTAAAACACACTATTATTGTCATCGAGCAGAAGGTGTCATAATAAATGTAGAAATCTACAAAAGCTATGATATGAATGGCCCCCTTAGATAGGGCCTCACGTACGGTATGTAACCTGTGCAGCTGGACAGATGGCGGCTCTGTCTAGGAGGTGGGAGCATGTCTTGGCCTGATTGAAAGTTGAGACTGACCTGGCTGCATCTAGCCTCTCCCTCCCTATATGAACTCATGTGAAATAGTTTCTCATAAAGGTAATCATAGTTTCACCTCTGTCCCACAGCCTGGTCTGACCAATCCAGACAGATTGCACGTAAGAACGTACAGTCCTTAATTTTGCAGCTCAGATGGCCCGTGTGAGCCCACGGCTGGCATACCAGCCTGGAGAGAGGGTCAGAAGTTCTGAGAAGGGGATACTCAAGATTGTGAAGGTGACGGACAGTGGAGGAAGCCTGGCATAGACGAGGGGAGGAGTAACCACTCGGATACTTCCAGCCCGAGGAGAAAATCAAAGACATCTAGCTCCTAACAGGCCCGCAATTTATTGGCCTCCCCAAGCTAATCTAGAAACTACCTTGGCATTGATTAACCCTGACGAGCACAGTGGCTAAATCTCCACGGGGCCCCTCCAAGGGGCCTGGGTGAAAAGGCACCTGCCAGGAACAGCCGAGGTGTCATTCAAGGGGACGCAGGATGTGGCAGTGAGCAGATAGCCCTCTACGTCCTGGAAAACCAAAACTTTCCCCCACTTCCAGCCGGGCCAGGAAGGAGCTGTCGCCCCTTCCCCGATCATGGACGGGCCACGCCGAAAACATGTCCTCTTCGCAGCGCCCCTGCTGGGAAGAGAAACTCAGATAGAGGAAACAGATACGTATCTGTCGTTGGAGAGCTTTGTTTCCACACATGATATATGGTTCCGGAGGAGGAGTCAGAAAACAAATTATTGTGTCTTCTCACCCCCGGACAGCTCTTTAGTGGTGCCGACCCGAGAGGAAAGATGGCGGAGATTAGCGGTCACCTCACAATAGGGCCGCCGTACAGGAAGAGCGTCTCGAGTTTATCTATTGTTAAGTGATATAATTTATCGTCACCCAGGGTTAAGGAGCAACTCCAGTCCTTTCCTACTTCAGGAACGGAGATTTATAAGATGATGCCCAAATTTAGACATGGAGGCGCTGGCGGCAGGAACGTCCCCAAAGGCTGGCGGCCTGTGTTGCTTTCGAAGCCGAGGCATCCGCAGAGCTAATCTGAGGCTCTCCTCGGAAACTATATTTGCTTTCCGCGCGCATGGTGAGTTTTCATCTGGGCCCTGACCAGCTGACAGCTATGCAAGTTTGTAGATACCAGTAATTGAGTATAGATAACCTTGATGGTTGACCTCGTCGCAGCCAGGCCTGGCGGCTCCCCATTGTTTCTGGTTTTGCCAGTTGATACGAAGCTGCTGCTGGATGAATTTATATATTAAGAATTCGCTGCAGTGAGAATTGCTTATCGTTCCCTGGGCTACCCTGTAAGCTCCTATTTACTTGCCGGGGTGAGCTGGGAATAAAAACCGTGATAGGACTGTCCACCGTGAGTCGCGGACGGCAGCGTGTCGGAAAAGCTCTATTAATTTTTAAAAACAAAGGAGGGCAGAGATCACACTTGTGCTCTACCCAAATGGCTCAGAGAGGTCCTCCTCTCACAAGGCTGCCCCGTGGCTGTCCGAAGTTGGTTCCCGGCCGTCTTTTTAGTGTTCGATGCAGCTTAAAAGCAGAGTTTGAATGGGACTCTGCCCGCTCCCTGGTGAGCAGCTCTTGTGTTTTAAGGAAAGCACTGGAAGAGCCTCAGCATTGATGTTTAATTCAGAGAGATGCTTCTAAAAAGTCTCTAAGAGGGAAAGGTGACCACGACCCTGCGGAGAGAGGAGAGCAGGTGGCAGGGCCACGTTCAGCGAGGGGTCCGAGCCAGGCAGCGTGGGGCTGGGCTACTTGGGTGTTTAGACATAGGCTCGTCGGCAGAATGTTAAGCGTGGGGACCTCCCCTCGGTGGGCTCACCAGCAATCTTTACTGTCTTCTTTATACTCTTCTGAATTGTTGAAATGTCAACAGCGAACACAGATCACTTTTTGCAATCGGGAAAAAAAAGAAGAGATGAAGGTGTTGAGAATGATATTTTCTAGAAACCGTGTTTTCCAGCCTCCTGGAAGCTGATTTGTATTTCTCGAGGCTCTCCTTCCACAGGCTTTGAACTCTGCAGCTGGTGCAGGGGGGGAGCGGGGGTGGTTAGGAAAGGACAAGTTTGTGTCCCCGTCAGAGGGGTAGGGGTCAGAGGTAGCGTCACAGACAGAGGAGGAAGAGGAGGAGGGATAAATGCAAGCCAAGGAATAGCCCGCGTAGCCACCGTCTGACTAGTGGAGTATTGGCTACTAATCAGGCAGGATCGATTCCGAGGGTCTGGGCTTTGGAAATGGTGGGGGTGGGCGCTCCAGAGGCCTGGCTGCCAAGCGACTGAGTGTCACTGCTCAGCTGAGGGGATCAGCCTTTGATGCTTTCAACATCAGAACATCAGAGCTGTTCTTCATCCTGAGAAGGAAGGTTTGGGTTAGTCAGCCAGGGCAAATAGCTCAAGGGAGATTTCATTTTCCCTTTGTCGGGCCCCCTGCTTTCATCTGCTGGGATGTACATTCCCACTACCGCACTGAGACAAGGACGCTGGCGGGACCCAGGCGTGTGTGCAGCCACTTGGGGGCCTGAGTGGGGAGCAGGGGATCACCTCAGTGTTGGAGTCCTATGGGGAGCCGAGGCACAGGCCAAGCCCGGAGGAAACCTGAAATGACCTCTCCCCCATGTCCCCGAAGTCCCCACCATGGGGACTGGTGGGGGAATTTTTCAAACTTGGCTAGTTCGACCGGTCTGACCTCCCTTCCAACAAGGACAGCCCTGTTTGGGTGCCTGCTGCTGGGGGCACGTCTACCTTGTAAAGAAGGGAATGCAGGGAGTGCAGGGGTGTCAGCCTCAGCTCCTTCCACCATAACCCGCAGTGCACGGAGCCAGACACCTGCTTATTGGCGATTTAACCCGGAGCAACTTCCTCCCTAGTTCTCTTGCTTGGTTTCCCCATCTGTGAAATGGCTATGGGATTGGGATCAGCCTGTGGGGTTGCTGTGAAGATCCCGTGGAGTTCATAGGCCCCCTGCTCTCCCTGGCACTAGGAAGAGCTCTGCACACATCAGCTATCATTGAAAACATCCGTTTGATATTCACCTGAACACAGTCCAGAAATCCTCACTATTTTAAAAGCAGCTTCAAGAGATGAGTGCTTTTTCCAACAGTGGAAATAATGTTTATAAAGCAAAACTGTGATTTCAAAAAAAAAAAAAGTGAATACAGCTTAGCCACCTTCCCATCCATCCCCAGATGTGTATGGAGCGCGGCTTAGTTTTGAGTAATGTGCTCCTTTTATTGAATGACCTATGCTGGGACTCAGTTCTTGGGAGCTCAGAGTTCCCCAGATAAGGCAGGGTCTGGAGGGAGGTGGGGGTGGGTGCAGACGGGCCGTGATGGCAGCGAGGCCAGGGACTGGGAGTCACCGGGTCCAGGGAGAAAGTGAGGAGGGGCGTGGGGGTTGGGCAAGGCAGGAGGAGCCACCAGGTGGGGAGCTCCAGGCAGCCCACAGTCTGCCATCTTAAGAGATCTGATGACGTTAGTTTGGCTGATGGGCAGTCGCCGAGGTGAGCTTGACCTTGGGCTCGAAATGATTTGCCCTCCAGCATGCTTAACAGTATCTGTAAAATCTGGAGGTTTCTGTGGAATACAGAGGTCCCAGGTGGTTGCAGGATGTCGGGTTGGAGTGTTGGGTGATGGCTGATGCCCTGAGGGTGGCTGGAGGAGCAGCAGGAGAAGTGGGATCGCCACAGGGGACCCCGCCTCCTCCTCTTGGGAGCCCTGCGTGGCATCAGCATGTAGGCTCCGGGACCCACACCATGAGAACCGTGGCTGGAAGGGTCTGACGCGCCTCCGTCTCTTGGGGCCACGTCAGTGTGAGAATCCTGTAACTACTGCCTGAGATGACTAATTTATTCAATCAGCAATATTTATGGAATACCGTCTATGTGTGAGGAACGATGCCAAGTGCTGGAAATGATTTTCTCTAGAGCCGGAATTATCTATAATCTCACAGCCATGGACAAAAACCACTGGGGAAGTTGTTCGAAATGCAGATTCCAGGGCCCCACTGAAGAAAAGATTCTGTTCCAGTGAGTCGAGCCCAGGGCCTGGGCATTTGCATTTGAACTAGTGCAAATTTTGCCTACTGAGGTCAATGAGCCATGGCGTGTCTGTCCCTCTATCAAGCTGTCATTTACTGAGCACTCACTATGTTCCAAGCACTGGGCTAGGGTCTGGGGATGGGAAGGAGGCATGGCCCTGGCCCTCAAGTCACTCATGGTTATTGGAAAAGGTTGGGCCCAACAACTGTAATAGTTCCTGCCATAGCCTTTAAAAGGTTCTTTAAAAAAAAATCTAAAACAAGAGGCAGACACACATTTTCTATCCGCTAACCTATAGGTCCAGTTTTTGTAAAGTTGTTAGTGGACAAAATGTACAGGGCACTATCTGTGAGCAGACACTTTTATAAGCACTGTGCCTACTTTATTTAATCATTAGTTTTGGGGACAACCTTATGAGACTGGTGTTCTATGAATATTCCCATTTTACAGATGAGAAAATTGAGGCATAGGAAGGATCACTTACCAAGGCCTTGCAGCTAGGAAGGTTAGCCTGGTTTTGATCCCAGGCAGTTTAACCACAGAGCCCGTACACTTAACTATTACACTACTTCCCAACTCAGTATGCTATTGCTGTAGTTTTGAGGCTGCAAAGTGCTGCTGGAAAACTAGTTATTCTGGAAGTGTATCTACACAACTAGAGGAGAAGAGAACTGCTGTTTTGACTTGTGCTTTAAAGGACAGAGGGCATCTTTATTTTCTTGGGTGTTAAGGTGGGAATGAAAGGGTGGGGCTGAGAGGGAGAAGGCTTAATTTCACCAAGAGCAAGTTCAAAGACTTAATTTCACCAAGAACTTTGAAAAATGCATTTGGATTGGCAAAGCTTAATGAGTTTGCTAATATCAAAATGTTGGCGAGGGAGTGGGAAAACAGCTATTCCCATCCACCACATGAATTGGTTCAACCATCTTGCAGGGCAATTTGGCAATATCTAGCAAGATTTCAAGTGTGCATGCCCTATGATTATGCAAAATGGCTTTTAAACATGTCCATGTGTGCCCACAGAGATGAGTAAAAGCATCTTTATTAAAACATAGGGAAAACAGTAAACAAACTAAATATCCACCAATAAGAGGAACGAGTGAATAAAACAAGGTTTCAATTCAAAGACCCTCTAGTCAGATGCCAGCTTGCTGTTTCAAACTTATGGCTTGAGAAACTCTAACAAGAGGCTGTGTAGCATATTTCTTAGAAAAGTGAGTTCTGGCCCAGATTGCTTGCCATGAATCTTGGTTCCTTCCTTTACTCATGGTGTGATCTTGGGCAATTTTCTTGGACTCTTCATGCCTTAGTTTCCTCATCTATAACACAGGAGCGATAATAACCATACCTTGCTCGTGGGTACTATAACAGTTGTTATGAAGTTCAGAGGCATTCACACGAGCAAATCTCCTAGAACGGTGTATGTTGCATGGTGTTCGTTGCACAATGCTGCTACGTAGCCTCGAGGTGGGATGACGGGGTGGTGATCGTGATGATTAGCTGTGGCTTGAGTGCATCTCAGATCGTAACTGAAGGAGTTAAAACAAGCAAACAGCAACAACAAAGAGTGAAATTCAGAGACATGAACTTGGCTGGTATTAACCCAGTCAAAGGTTTGATTCTTTCTCACGAATTAGTATAAGCTCATCGTAGTCACGTAAATGGTTAGAAAATGATGGGTGGTGGCACTGAACGAGGACAAAGAGTGACACAGAAACAGGGACCTACTGCAGAAGCTGGATTTTAAGGGTTCAACACGGAGGCCCTGGTGTTTATGCGGGTAAGTGTGGCGGCTGTATACTCACATGGTCGTGGTGGAAATAACAAAAGCTCAGTGCCTTGGGGGCAGAGATGGTGTCATGACAAGCAGCTCCACTCTGGCTGCAACGCCAGTACCTTTTGTCATCCTGAGAGTCTGAAATGTGGTCCAGATTTTCCCGCAGTGAGAGAGACGTTTTTATTCTGATCCCCTGTGAATCCGTTGCATCCAACACAAATGTTGCTGCTTCCGTAAACGTCCCTGACCTCCACTGTCCAAATGTTAGCTCTTTCTCAGTGACCTGGCTACTGCTTTCTGCAGCCTCGTCTACCAGCCCTAGGGCCACCTGAGGACCAGCAAAGGGGATTTCTTGATAGTGAGCAATTAATTAGCAATCTCTCTCAGAAAACACATGCGCACCCAGCAGTGAAAAGATTGCAGTTTATCTTGCAGGAATCTGCCCCGTCTTCCCCCTCCATGATAAGTGACAGGTTCTTTGGAGGATTAAAGTAATACCACATCTCCACTTCCAGTGCCAAGGCCTCTGCCCCGCCATGAAGCAATTTGCATTTCAGTGGAAGATGTAGGAGTCAGGTTCCAAAGTGCTGCTGAATAATTCGGGGACATCTGCAGAGACTCCAAAGCAGCCACTGTGCTCTGTTTACCAACACAATTAAACCTGGACCATTCCCCGCTGCAGCACAAATATAATCTTATCTACTTAACGTCAGCTGATTAAGTCATCGGGGCTGCAAAACGGTAAACAGATATTAATAACCAACGTATAAGTGAGTTGTTTGAGTGGAGCTGGAATATCGCGGCAGGTCCTTAGGCCTCAAGGCAGAAAAGTTCACACCTTCCTGACACTGCTATAAAACACTGCAACATTACAACTTTTCAACCATATCTAAAAGGCCAATTTAGGTTTATTCCCATCCGCATATATGGCCACGGTTCAGCAGGTGTAAACCGGTAATAGCTGCAGTCCAGCTCTGGGTGGATGCCAGCACAGATGTGTTCAGTCAAATGACTAATTGAAAACCTTAGACGAAATCAGCAGCCTGGCCATTTTGCCTGCATAATAAAACAGTGTTGATAAAGGGAGCGGAAGAAAAAAAATCCACCCATCTCATCATCGGTGCCATTAACAATCATGAGTAAAGATGAAAACAACGCATGGTTTATTCTGCAAATGAAGGCATATAACTAGATGGTTTCCCGAGGGTCCATTACCCATTTTAATAATACATCAAGGAGCCTGAGCAAACAGTTTGCATGTGCAAACCAAACAGAACAAACTATTTACAGTTACCGCATACAGAGACAACTCCCAGCACTCTGAATTTAACAAATTTATAAAGGTACATAACATGATAGCTATTAGCAAAATTAAAAGAGAACCATTATAGACTTAGAGGCTGCCATGCTCACCAGTCAAGAAGGAACGCCAACGCCAACTTTCAATTCAGAAGAATCTTCCCCCTCCCTTTTTTTTTTCCTTTCCTCCAAGAGAGCAGCCCGACTTGGACTCAAATTATGTGCATGAATAATAAAATACCATCTAATTAAAAACTGTAGTTAAATATGCAAAAATTAATGGTAATGAGATTGTGCAATGCCTCTGAGTATAGGCACTTTATGAATTACTCACAAGAGCTCCTTTGCTTGACCTAAACAGAGGATAACAGAAAGAGCTTTGAACACTCTTGGTCCTGGTACCTCACGGGGTCCCATAAAGCTTACACCCAGGGCAGTAAATAGCCAACCTGGGGTGGAGGGTGGCCCGGCCAGAGCATTCTTTTCCAGCTCTTAGAAGTGGACATTGTGCTAAAGGATAGGTGGGGGTTAAGGCAAGGGCAGGAGCTTGTCATCTTGGAGTAAGAAGGGCCTTCTCACAAAATGACGATGGCTGCACAAACAGACCCTGGGTAATAAGAAATGTGTGAAAAGATCTGGTTTTTGACTCATTTAAGGGTGTTTCCCTACAAGCTATCCAGAACCTTGTTACCTTCCCAGTCACCAATCCTCAGTTCCACCCACACTCTGCATTGCACCAAACTGTTCTAGGAGCAATCTTCATGCCAGGAGTATTTCCCGGGACAAGGGCTGCTTCCAGAAACCTCCCCCCAGCGAGCAACCAGCTTGTCTCCCTTACAGTCTCTGAAGCCTCGGCTACGTTGTCAGCACAAGCTCTGGGCCACATTTTCCTTAGCCCCATTCCAAAAGGCCACTGGTCTCCTTTCTTGCTTTTCAGCTCTCTGGGCACTGGACCGTGTACCTGTGACAGGCTCAGCCCGCTGAGCTCACGCCCTGACATTCTCTCGAAAGGCAGGAGCCCAGACCTTGCCCGCTGCCTTTGCTTAGAGCTCCTCAATCTCTCAGCTTCCCCCCAGTCTTTATCTTCCCATTTTTTCGAGGCTGGTGATTCTGCTGGAGGAAAGTTCATGACAAACTGAACGGCAGCGCCCTTTATGAAGGGAACGCGATCTCGGTACAGTGGACAATTTCAGACCCACTCAGTAAGCATCTCTTCGGGGAGGTATTTCTCATTCAGATGAGCCCGATGGCAAATTTCTCTCTCAGCCCCTTCTTGAACACGCCCATGTCGTCCTGATTGTGGGAAGGGTTTCTTGTCAAGTCTGTAGGTACCTGAGCTAATCGGTACATTCTCGACGGCTCGGTCTACAAGGAGGGTTCATCAGCCAGGCACGAGAACCATCAGTGTGATGTCAGCTTCGTGGTAATTTTGTTCCCTGCCGGCTACCCTTAGCCAATTCTGAGATTTGCATTGTGTTGTTTGGGGCTCGCGAGAAAACGGGGAAATCAATTGACCTTCTCTTCTTCCTTTCTCCCACTGAAGAAGTCTGGGTTTCTCCCTTCTTGTATCACGGATTCTGCCTGACCCTCTCAGCTGGCAGCCAGGTTTCACGGTAGATGCATGGTGGTGAGGATTATGAGTGTCTGGCATGGAAAAGGTACAAAGCTGAACAGGCTGAGCCTTCTTAAAATCGTTGGACAAGTCACATTTATGTTTGGGTATCTTAAAAAGTCTTGGTGCCTAATAAGTATGTTCCTTATTGATTGGTTGGTCATTTACTTCTCCCGAGTGAGTGATAGTTGAGGATTCAGTTGAACATACAGCCTCCAGTGCTGTTTAGACTAGACTTTGAGTTTCAGCTTTGCCACTTGCGAGTTGTGTGAACTTGGGCGATTTTCCTCACCTCTCTGGGCTTCAGTTGTCTTATCTGTACATGGGGATAATCACAGCGTCTCCCTCATAAGGGTCTTGTGTTGGTTAAATGAAGTAGACATGAAACACTTAGCATAATACTGAGCTCACAGTAAGTAGTCAATGAGCAGTAGCCATACTATGTAACAGTGACTACAGAAAAAATGCTTACTAGAGTTGGTTTTCAATACAATCGCTGAGAACATCACAGGAAAGACAGAGATTAAAAATTAGGGGTCAAGAAACATTTAAACAAAAGGAGAAATACATGTCCTTGGAACAAAGTAGCCCCCCCTTATCCTTGGGGGACACATTCCAAGACCCCCAGTGAATGCCTCCAACTGTGAATAGTACAAAACCCTATGTATACTTATGTTTTTCTTATATCTGTAACAAAGTTTAGTTTATAAGTTACGCACAGTGAGATTAATACTAATAATAAAATAGAATAATTATAAAAATATACTGTAATAAAAGTTATGTGAATGTGATCTCTCACTCTCTCAAAATACTGTTATATTTTCTGATGGGGTTGAGCAAGGGTAATTGAAACCTGGGAAGGGAACCATGGATAAAGGGGGACAACTGTATTATTATAGCATTTGATAGTTTTTCAAAGGGTTTTAATGCACATTATTCAAAGTAACTAACAGTTAAGATACTTTTGACTACAAGAAGTAGAATGCTCAACTATGAATGGCTTAAAAGTTTAGGATGCTTGTTGGCCTGTACAGCAAGACATCCAGAGATTTCCAGGGGATATTCAGCAGTTCCTTGATTTCAGGGTGGGCTTCTCTGGAAATCTCTTGGCTTGTCCTTACGGTTCCAACAAGGCTGCCGCAGCTCCAGCTCTCACATCTGTGCAAAACCTCATCCAAAAGGAGAATGGCTTGGGGCAGAGAACAGGGTTGATTTTCTCCTTGCTCATCCCTCGTGGAGGAAATCTTTTCCCAGGATCCCCAGCAGACTTCTCATTGTGACTCCTTCACCATAACTGGATCACGTGTTTATCTCTAAAGCAATCACAGGAGAAAGGAGACTGGGATTATCACATCTGGCTTTGACCAAGAATGACACATTCACTAGACTCGGGTCTACCTTTCCAAGCACATTGCCTTTGGGAACCCAGACAATATAGGACCTCTGCTATCAAGAGGAAAAGTGAGGGAGGCCTGGTAGGTGAGCATCTGGGAATGTCTGCCCAACCTGATGAAGGCAGATATTATTATTATCATCTGATAGATATGGAAACGGAGGCTCAGATAGATTGAGTAAATTTTCCAAGACACGTGAAACTTACAAGTGACAGAATAGGTCTAGAAGTCAGATCATTAGCTCCCCACTGAGTGTTCATTACATTCAACTGTACAAGGATATTAGATCCGAAGCTCTGAGCTTACTGGCAGATGCAGCAAAAAGACCAAGAAGATGAATTTCGGGGTTCATCTCATGATCCGATCCACAGGAGGCACATACGTTTATCTGGAGAGAAACATTTTTCCTGGCACTAAATTCTTGGAGGGATTTATCAGAGATTCTTACATAAGGGACATAATAATGTTAACATATAATGTAAGAAATGAAAACTGGCAAGTGATCCACCGCTATGACAAAGAGCGATGGTTTTTAACATTTTGGTTTCCGTTAGGATATACATGAGTGTCAGAAGCTCAGGTTTTGACTAACCTTAAAAAATCTGGCAGAGAAACTAATCTCTGTGGTAATGGAACCAATCAGGACTAATAATAGTACATGGGGACAATTACTCAGTGCATTTTTTGGCAGAGATAAGCTGGGCTTTGGGTTATGTGCCGTTCCTCATATATCATAACCACATCCTTTTCTCTCCCGCTCAAAAAGGCAGATGAGTGAGAACGAGACTGTTCCCGGGATCACTTTGGACTGGCTCTTATTTATACATAAAAGAGTCAATCGCTTGCAAAACTTCATTGGCTTAATTTTTACACCCGATTCCACATACTATAGTTGCAAAGTAGAGACAAGCCTCCCCGATTCCAGCTCAATATTCCGAAGAACGATGAGCAAATTTCCTGAATGGCCAAGTAACTGTTCTTTAAATTTACCTGAAATAAATTTGTCCACTATCTTAATAGCTGGGACTTATCCTACAGGAAAAGGAGGGTGGTTTACTTTCTCTCTGGCTAATATTTTTTAAAAGCCCTGTAATCACCTGCAGTTATTACTACTCACTCACCTCTTCGAGTGCATGTGACCTTCTGTTTATTCATGTAGAGAGGCAGTGCACACACAAAAAGCCCAGAGCCACCTGTAGTCACCATGGAAATGCCATCATTTGGCCCCTTTCGTTGCCTGGGAGAGCCTCTTGCCACAAGATGTAGGGTGAGCGCATGATTTGGTTTACAGGTGAGCACGCTTACCTCATTTAAAGGAAATTCCTATATTTGTCAATAAGAAAGGAAATAAAGTACTTTCTGCTGTGGAACAAGGCTTTTTGTGTATTAAAGTA
Source organism: Avahi laniger (assembly GCA_963575035.1). Classification (NCBI taxonomy): domain Eukaryota; kingdom Metazoa; phylum Chordata; class Mammalia; order Primates; family Indriidae; genus Avahi; species Avahi laniger. The sequence continues at coordinate 20,063 of CAUYSK010080807.1, forward strand.
TTTTTCAGTCTGGTTTTGGAAACACAGAGTAATTATTTGAGGCTTTTTCTTTAAAAAAAAAAACTATTTTATTTCTGGAAGAAGATCCTGTTTGTATACAAGTTCAGGGAGATAGCTTATTGATTAAGGGGAATCCCCTAGGCTCAGAAATTTGCAATTTCCATAAAAGTACAACACATGAGAGTCAATAGATTGGTTATAAAGTGGACAAATATGAGGAACTTGATCCAATTATGCTATAATTATTTATTGGGCACTTACTGTATGCCTGGTATGAGCTTAGTCTTGCAGGAATTCTGGAGAAGAGTAAGACTTAGTACTTAAGCACCTGCCCAGAAGTGGTTCCACCGTCAGGGCTCACAAACCCAAATGCTTCTTGGAGGGCAGCATAAACGAGTGATGCAGGCCAGGTAAGGACCGTGGCAAACTGGAGATCCCACACCCCACCTCAAAAGGTGGACGCTCCTTGGCTCCCATGATGATTTCCATCTGGGAATGTTGGCCCGCTGGACCTAGACCATTTCGTTTTAGAAGAATAACTGGAAATCAAATTTTATGTAAACTCTTTCCACTTCTCAATGTTAAGTCATTCCCTTAAATAAAATAAAACCTATAAGGGAAAAAAAACATACCAGTTGACTGTTTTCTCTGAATCAATTTTTTTTGGGGGGGATTGGCAGCGTGGAAACTAGATTCTTAATGGCATTTATGTTCTGTCCATTTTGTCTTGTGAGGTCATTAATTACACTTATGTCAGTCCCAAATACCTTTGGGTCTTTAAATCCTTTTTTTCCTCACGTTTTAAAGACAAAAGTATTTCTGCCTAATTGACCAGTGCCTGCCATTGTGAGATGGTGGCCCTCACGAGCGCTGTTGAGAGGTGACGTGAGGGCTGTCGATGCATTTCAACATGGTTACAGCCACCATTTGAGACTTTGCTTCCCATCACATGGATGTGAATCTAGTGGTTGGAACCTGATGGCAGAGGGGAAGGATGAAAGGAGGAGAAAAAAATAGAGAAAGTAGGATTCCTGGAGGACAGTTTGCATGCAAAAGGTGGAAACTAGTCATTCATAGGCATTTATTAAGCATCTACTATGCGCCAACCTCAGTTTTAGGTGTGGAGTATTTGGGCGCATGGGGCAACGTCCCTGCTATCATGAAACTTACATTCTAGCAGGGATGCAGAAAGGACAGAATGTGAACAAGTAACAGTCGGATTGTTCGAAATGGCAATACGTGCTAATGAATTCAATATGGCAGGGCAGGAGGATATGACTACATGATTACATTAGTTGGGAGGGTCAGGGGGTCCTCTTTGAAAAGAAGAAATTTGAACTGAAACCTAAATGATGACAAGAAGCCGGCTACGCAAAGGTGTACAGGAAGGTGGTAAGGGGTACACAGCTAAATAGCCTTGAATTACAGATGGAGTCAGTTATTCCCATTTTAGAGTATTTTTCTAGTATGTTTGGTTAAACAAAGGGAAAATGTCTCCATTTAGTATTAGTATGTCTTTCTAATCAGCACGCCTCTCTATTAACATCTTTCTGATACTTGCTGGTCTGTATTAACAAAGAGAGAGCAGACCTCAAGCCCAGAACCTTCAGCAAGCAACAGTAGCTAGACAGCATTCATAATAGTATTTCACCTTTTCTTTATTTATTTCCATCATTTCTTTCCGATTTTCCACTTGCCATTGTGATATAAAATTTCCTTTCAAATAAACTTAGTTAAGCGAAAAGAATGAATCAAATATAAAGATTCATTAAATCATAGCACAGGACTTTTCAGAATTAAGATAACAGGGTGCTTTTCTGCCTCCTTCTTTTGTTGGACATCAGTCTCAAATGTCCAGAAGAATGAGAAACCAAAATACAGTCTCCATCGCTATGGAAACTAGAAGCCCTCTGTGATGCTTAAGCATAACATATGGAAATAAAAAGCTTACAGAGAAGGGGTGACTACGTTAGTAGAGTGAGGGTGAGATGTTGCAATACAAACAGGTGAATAAGCGAAAGGCTGTGTACCTGCACAATGAGACCGTCGGAGCACTTTCTTTGCCTGGTTTCCAGAATGCAGCATCAGGCGTATAACCCATAAGTCAGAGGTGGAGGGCCTGAGATCTGCTCTCTGGAGAAACCAGAAACCAGAAACCAGAAAATATGTAAGAAAATATGTAAGAACACCCTAAAAAACTGGTTTGCCACCTAATTACCCACCAGTCAACAAGCTGTCTCAGGCCTGTGAAACCTTCAATTATTATTTCTCTTTCCAAGCTGTGTTCTTAAATATAAACTGACTGCAAAAGATTCACAGATATTAAAAAGAAAACCCTCAACAAGAAAGAGAGAAAACAAGAAATCAGAAGTAAAGAAATTTTGAGGTTACAGAGATAATGCAAGGAATAGAAGAAAACATAACAATATTATAATTAATATTTGCACAGAGATAAAAATGTATTGCATCCATAAAACAAGAACAGGATACTATTGCTTTCAAGGTCCAATGAAAGAACAGACAAGAAATAACTCTAGAAATTCAAATCAGAGTTTCAGAAATAATAAGTGCAATTTAAGGATTGGGAGGTTCAGTTGAAGAGCTCTCTTGGTAAATGAAACAAAAAGACTAAAAAATGGAAAGCAAATCTGTAAAATACTGTAAGATCTAACCCGGAAGTCTGACATCTGACTATTGGGCATTCTAGAAAGAAAGATCAGATCACTCTTCTATAAAATGGAAGAGTGGAAATTATCAACGAAATAACATTAGGAAATTATTCAGAACTGAACAACATGAGTTTTCTCAGACAAATTGAAAGAAACCAAGCTGAGTTCAGCACAATAAATTTCAAAAGGCTCACCTTAGGCACATCAGCATAGTATTTCAGAACACCAAAAATAAAGACCCTAAAAACTTAAGGAGAGACAAAAAGAAATTATGTCACACACAAAGGACTGGAAAGAATAATGCAACTGGATTGTTAACACTAGGAGAGCAGAGATACAATGTTTAACATACTAAATAAAAATGAGTTTTCAACCTAGAATTCTATATCCAGCCCAACTATCAACACATCTTAGAGATGGAAAATTTACCTGCCATGGGTCCCTTCCCAGGAAGTGACTAGAGGATGTATTTCACCAAAGAAGAGAGTTTGGAACCCAGGAAACAAATCTACCACATGAAAGAAGCAAAGAAAATTCCAGGATGAAGTAATATTAACAGGCATTCCCAGTCTTAATGGGCAACCAGTTTAGATTGGAGCAGGAGGACAGAAGTCTCCAGGAAGAGGGTCTTCAGGGATAAAAAATTAAACCAATGGATGACATGATATGTTAAACACATAGACATTAAGAAACTATTGGAGGAAATGAGAAGAATTTTAAATAGATATTTTTAAAAATTAAGAAAATGACAAGGGCCCATGCTTTGTGATCTTGGTGAGCTGGTGAGACTCACTTCAGAACATAAGGTGGAATTCAAGGGAGCAGCTGCTTAGAGAGAGGCTGTCAACGTGACTCACCTACAGGGTGTTAGGCTCAGTCCCCATTCTCAGGTTGCCTGCACTCCAGGGGGAATCTTGTAGATACCAGATACCCATATAGCTCTACTAACCATGGTGGCCACGGTTCCCTGAGCCAGGCATAGTGCTACACACGTTACATGGGTCATCTCACCAAACCCTTCGACAACAAACCATGTGATGTAGGCATGTCTGTTAACATTCCCATTCTACAGAGGAAGAAACTAAGATTCCAAGAGGTCCTGCAAGCGCCCAAGATCATATGGGTGGCATTACTGTCTGGCTTAACCCCAAGCCCCAGGGCAGATGATAAAGTGCAGAGTCTGAGGTTTAATCAAAGGAAGAAGAGGTGAAATCCTAGCCCAATGGAGACGTAAGCAGGTGAGCCGGGCCCTGATGATTCTGGAAGGGGCAATGGAAACTGGGATGCAGTCTAAGTGGTTGGAACGGTGTGAACAAAGGGATGGCAGCTAGAAAACATCCCCTGTGAGTGAATGAGCTAGAGGAGAGAGTGCAGGAATCGTGGGAGCTGAGGCTGGGAACGCAGGGGTGGGAAAGATCGCGGCAGCCCAGAGTGCAGGCTGCAGGTGCGCTGACTTCTGTAGGCACGCGTGTGTGGAACGCTGGCTGGTTCGCTTCTTGCTTTTGCTCTTATTAAATCCATCACATGCCTGCGATATATTCCCACGGAGAGCGTGTGCTCCTCCGTGGACTTGCACAAAGGCTGCCTTTCCAGCGGCCTGCTCGGTCCTGCTCTAGTCTTGGTCTTCACTATTCAGGCTTGCTCGGGTCGCAGGGTGACTGAGGGGGCCCTGGAATGTTTCCACGCCCCTGCCTTAGAGACACCATTTCCTGTAGGAAATATTTCCCAGCAGATGGTGCAAAGACTCATCAAATTCATATATATACACACAGATGCATAATTAAAATGCTTTTGTGAGTTTATCACGTTCTTATTCATCAAAAAAGTTTCACGCCTATCTGTTTTCTTCCAGGAAGGGGAAACTGCCCCCAAAGAGGGAAAGGGTGGGTCTGGTCCACACGGCACCCTACTCCATGTAGCTGGGACCTGACCTTGGAGCTATGTGGGGGAAGGAAGTGTCTTCTCTCTTGGGTGCCAGCTTCCCTCTGGGCAAAGGCTGGCGGTTGGACGGAGGTTTTAACTGCACTTAGAAAATTAAGAGATGAGCTAGGCAGAAAAGGATGGAACTGACCCAGAGAGAGATCAATGACAGTGGCGAGGTGGGGAAGTGAAATCTTTGATTTTGTCAACACCAAGCTTGAAGCTGCCCCACTGCAGACAGGGGAACCTCAGATTGGGACACTCTGAGAAGTGGGGAATCTTCAGGTGACCTGCCGTGAGTCCCGATCCTTCAAGGCTCTGCTTGTCTTTAATATCCATATAGAAAGGCTTCAGCGCCGGCCCACTGAAGGGAAGACAGCCTCTTGCCAAGAAGCCCAAGGACTGCGGAGCTCAGGGCCTGTCTCCTCTCCCGCTGAAGTCCTGGGCCACGTTGGAGCCACCATTGGTCGCCTGTCATGATGTCCCCACACCGCCCTGCACAGCACCCTCCTGTCATCCTCCAAAGTGCCCCTCTGCTGTGAGACACAGACCCTGCTGAATGTTTCAGAAAAATGGGCCATTTTAACATTTGTATGCCCTGGGATGCAAAAGGAGGCCCAATCACAGGAAGTTTAAGCACTTACACCTTTTACTTGAATTTGGGATTCGTGGACTCTTTAGAGTTAAAGCTGAAGCCCACCTCCTTTCTCTCCTGTCCCCAGTTCCCTGGCACACTGGGAGGGACCCCTGGCTCACAGGTGTGGACCCCACACGGCCACCCTCGGACCCTGGGATGTGCAAACTGTGGCACAGTTAACCCTTGGAAAGCAGGTCTGAGCAGCCCCAGAAACAGGGTTGGGGCCATTCTAGAGTCCTGGGTAGAGTCTAGACCCGTAGTTGGTAAACTATGGCCAGTGGGCAAATGTAGCCCACCATCTCTTTGTGTATGGACTGCCAACCTCAGATGCATTTTTAAGTGGTTCAAAAAAAGTCATAAAGGAATAATATTTTGTGGCATTTAAAAATAATGTGAAATTCAAATTTCAGTGTCGATAAGTAAAGTCTTATTGGAATCCAACTAGGCACATTCATTTACGTGTCAACATGTCACCTTTAGCTGCATTCGTGCTGGACTGGAGCACCTGCAAGAGAGACCGAATGGTTGGCAAAGCCTGAAATAGTTACTATCTGGCCTTTTTCAGAGAAGGAGAGGCCAAGAAGGAGAGGTTAGAGGCTCAGGCGGGCACCAGGACCTCCTTGCCCATGGGGAGGGGCCACAGCCCAAGAAGGACAAGAGTGGGGCCCTCTAAAATGCAGCACTCAGCGGAGGGGTCCCTCTTGCCAGGGTCTAAGGGTACAGGGTTGGTGAGAGAAAGTCTCATCACAAAGCTGAAAATAATCTTCAATTAGAGTGACAGACATTGCTCTCTCTAGACATTCATAGGCTGCTCCTTGCCACACAGAAAACCCACTGATTGGGGTCCCAACCTAAATTGCTTTCTCCCCACCTGCTCACTACCCTCCTCCCGCAAGTTCTCCTCCCATCTCCTCCCAGCCACTGCTCCAGACCCTCCCTCGGGTCGCCAGTGCCAGCAAGGGAACGAGGAACCCAGAGTTCACGTCACTTAGTATGCAGAGTCATTAGTTCTGTCTTTTTCTCACTGGCCTCTCATTAGAGCAGCCCAGACAGCCTCGCTTAAAATTTTTAAAAAATGTTTTCAAATCACGGTAAAGTGCATATAATATAAAATTTATCATCGTAACCATTTTTAAGCAAACCGTTTAGCAGCATTAAGTACATTCACATTGTCGTGCAACCCTCACCACCATCCACGCCGGGAACTCTTTCATGTCTCCAAACTGAAATTCTGTCCCCAGTAAACAGTAACTCCCCTTCTCTCTTTCCCCCAGTTCCTGGCAAGCACCATTCTACTTTTTGTGTCTATGAATTTGAGTATTCTACGTACATCATCCATGTAAAATCATACAGTATTTGTCTTTTTGTGACTGGTGTATTTCACTTAGCAAAGAGTCCTGCAGTTTCATTTATACTGTAACGTGTATCCGAATTTTTTCCTTCTCAAGGCTGGACAGTATCCCGTAGGCGTCCATACCACATGTCATGTATCCATTCATTGTTGACAGCCACTTGGGTTTCTTCTACCTTTTGGCTTTTGTGAATAATGTTGGTGTGAACATGGGAGTACAAATATCTCTTTAGGACCCTGCTTTCGATATTTTGGGGGTACATACCCAGAAGTGGAACTGTGGGATCATATGGTAATTCTATTTTTAATTTTTTACGGAAGTGCCGCCCAGTTTTCCGTAGGGATCACACCCTCGAACATTCCCACTAATGGCAGGCAGCTGAACTTTTCAAAACCAAAAAGGCTCACGGAGGTGTTTGCGTGACAAAAGTGTTACCCATCTTTAAAGAAAAAAAAAAATCTAATCTCCCTAGAACAGTAAGTTTTTGACCCTGGCTGCACGTGGGAATCGTCTGGGGAGCTTTTTAAAAAATACTGACATGGGGGCAGGGAGAGACACCTCTGGCCAATGCAATCGGAAAATCCCGGGGGATGGGGTCTGGTGCAGGTATTCTTTTTATTGTCCCAGATCAGTCCCCAAAGCAGCCAGGGTCAAGAGACTCTGCCCTTGAACAACCTGCCTGCCCTGCAGCCAGCTTTTAAAATAATTTGTCTTGTCTTTTGTGTAGCAAAAGGACTTCTCTGAGCACCCAGCTCCAGGAAGCAATAGACGTGTCCCTGTGCTCGTGAGGGGTGTTGGGCACGGAGGTGGTGACACATGGCTTCCTGGTGTGATAGCTGGCGTGTCAGAGACAGACGCCATCTGGAGTAGAGGGAATGAAGGCTGAGATCGGGCTGGCCACACCCGGTCCCTTCAGCACCTACCCCCCTTTCAGGGACATTTCTAGGGCCACTCTGTCCCAGCCTCCTCAAATATCTCTTTCGGGGGGCGGGGGGAACACTTCCCCCACCCAAAACACAGACTAAGCCTGCAGGGGTGGGGCCATCCTCTTCGTCCCCAACTAAGCCCAAGTTCTGGATCTTCCTCCCTCCAGTAACATTAAAATAAGCTCCCGGGTCACAGCTAGACCAAAGACAGGCAGAAAGGAATTATTTTTACATTTTTCCCTGTGAATCCAAATAGCCCTTTTATTCCGCAATGGTGATTCCAGGAGCACCGTTCACCTTGGATATCTTCCTAGAGAGGCACAAATACCAAGAGAGATTTTCAACATTGCTTTGCTGAAGTATATTGAGATCATTAAATGATCTCGAATGATGAAGACTGAACAGAATTTTTTTTGCCTTTCCAAGAGTGGCCCTTGTAGGTTTAATTGTAAAGTATAATTACTTCAAGACATCATAATTTGTTGTGTACAATATAAATCAGTAGAACTCCATGGAATCATGTTTTTAATGTAGACCCCAAATAAAATGTTCTTTTATGACATAGCAGATGTTTCTTAATTCACCAGCGCCATGCATTGGGGCATTAAGATTATTCCTTGGCATTTTATTATGAATAACATACTTGCTCCATCATTAAGTGGGCCATTAAAGACATAAACAAGCTTTTATGCCCTGGTTTTCAACAGCTGCTGGTGGTCTACCAAGTGATAATCCAGCTTTCAGCAAATATTCTTCAGCTCCAAGAAATAAATACATTTTAATAGGGCAACCCCAGGTCAGTCCACAGCTTCACGGATCCTGGCTTGCAGAAATTCTTTAAACAGGAAAATGGACTGAAGGGGTGTGCTTTGCATGAATTGTTTTTGAGAGCTCATTTTCTGGAGAAAGCTTGGATGTGTTTCTTTAAAATAATTTTTTTTTTTTTAAAGGAAGAGACATGCAAGAGAAAGACGGAGAATGGGCTGGGGGGCTGTGTGTCGCACGAGTCCTGTAACCTGTGCTTTGAAGGAAATCAGCCGAGTAGGTTTTATGCCACAAACAAAGGGAGGTGGAGGACAGCGTAGGTCACAGTCGCAGGCGTGGAATCTGAGCGGACGTGACCCCTGCGTGACAATGTTCCCAAGGTGTACAGAGAGGAGCTTCGCATCTTATAACTAGGATGGGAGCCAGATAAGCTCTCCCTCTCCCCCACCTTGGACTTCCTAAAGATAACAACTCCAGGCAGCCGAGAGGCAGAGTTAGGGAGAGTGCTGAGATAGGAAATACCGCAGCCTGTATTATCGTTGGCTCGCCATTTCCTTGTTTCCTGTGCCAAAGGTAGCCCCGAAGGGTGCTAAACTTTACAGTGCTAATGTACACAACAACATCCTCCTACAAGCAGATGTTAGAAGATGAAGAAAAAGAAGCCCGGAGAAAAACCCCGATGGAAATTTGCATTAAGCCTGTGTTGCCCTTACCCCGGGAGACACCGCGGACATTGAATGAAAGGAAGGGAAGGTGGAAATGATTTTCAAGTCTGGTCAATTGCAAATCTATTACAAGATCTGTCATCAACGGTGGGGCGGAGGGGCAAAGGGTTACAGTTTATACAGAGAATCAGGTAACAGGGACCTGCCCTAACAGATATACTTCCTGGGTACCTGGGTAAATATTGTTGCAACACTCCTCCTCTAAATGTTAGGGGGGAAAAGACACATGGGAGAAATTTTAATAAGCACCTTGTCCAAAATGATCAAAGATACATCAGTGAACGCAGGAAGGCCTTTTGTCTTCTGTTCCTTTTCTTTAAATGGGGTTTAGTAATATAGTTTCTTTTCCTTTTTTTGGTTTTTGGTTGCTGATGAGGGTTTTTCTTTTTGTGTTCTAGTTCATTTCGTAGTTGGATGGACCACTGTTCTGGGCTGGCAAAAAAAAAAGAGGAGAAGGGAGCGGGAGGCAGGAACCACATTGTGAGTGAACGTGGCAAAAGGAGAGTTAGGAGGTAGCTTGTCCGGGAGACCCAGTATCTGAGCTTTGCAGTGTGGCTGGAGCATCGGTTCCTCCACGATGGCATCTAAAATGTTCCAGTGCCCTGATGGAACCGTGGATGTACCCAATCTGGCCTTTTCATTTTTTTTTTTTATTTTAAATGCTCACCTGATTGGAAAGCGAAGTTTGACATTACTTTTCCATTATGTTAATTACAACTCTAATAGGATTTTGTCGTGTCCTCGATGACATCACTTTGGAAACATCATTCAATTGGGTGGCCTGCCTTCCTATGGGTGGTTTCAAAATAAACACACAAGCCTTTTATTCATGGCCACACACTGTGTCTCTAAACACACACACACACACACACACACACACACATACGTGCATTTTTAACCACGTCAGAAAGGAAACAGGGCTGCCAACTTCACAGCGTTCTACATGATTTTGAATTAATATTAGTCTATTAAAAAGAGCTGTAATCAGAAGAAAAAAACTTAGCCTGAGTCACACAGCAAACACATTTCACAGTTGTTTTGGACAAATGCCCTCGGTGAATATGTTTAAAGTCATGTACAACAGGAATATGTTATCACAAGTAACCATGTTTTAATAAACACTTCATCTTTTTGTATTGCTTTCTTTTCATCACAATAATAGAAATATAACACCATATATCACTGTAAAACACATTTCCACATAAATGCTGATAAGCACAAAATATTTTTCATCATTTACATTTTAACCGTAATAATATATGGCGGGATTAAAGCTGCATCCATCATGTGTCTAACTAACCTTGCTGTAATGAATTTTTAAATGTAATGGTTTCTGTCGCAAAGTAAAATCGTACATAATGTCTAGTGACACAGTAGGCTGGCGAATGGGTAGGTTTGAAAATGTAAATGCAACTTCATTTCTAATTAGATTTATAAACTTCACCCCCTCCACTCGACCCCCCCTTCCAGATTATTTAAAGTAAGAAATGCAAGAAGCCTGAACGGATGAGCTACTACCAAAGAGCTCGCTCCTCGAGTTACTGAAAATCACTTGTTCGTTGGAAATTCTGTGAAATCCGTGTGTGCACACGTGTGTTTCAGAATAGTGAGGCACCCAATAGAAACAAAAGCTTATGAAAATCATAGCGAGGAAAGCTTTCTAGGGCATCTGGAGGGGCTTTGCTACCTGGGGCATACTTTTTATGACGGTACCGGAGATCAGATTTTGGGGGGGGGGGCGTGTGCCAGGGGCGTGGGCTGAGGAGATACGGGTCAAGGACAAATGCATTCTTCTCTCCGCTTGAAATAACAAATAAGCCCACTCACCAGAGAAGAATCATTAAAAATAATTTGCACAAGCTTTGGGTTGTGTGAGCTCTTTTTTGATACAATATTTCCTTCCATGATTATCACTGCGGACATGTTCCAGCCATATGGAAGCGAGCTGGGCTGGGAGCTTCCACAATACCTGAGTGGTTAATTAAGAGCCGTTGCCCGGCCACAAGAAGCAGGTTTGAAATCCCTCTTCAGTCTCCGACAATGAGTAGCTTTTTTAGCAGCAGAAGTCACCAGGGACAGCCAGAAGCGAGGGTAATTATTTGAGATAACATACAGCTGAAGAGAGTGTGTGTGAGTGCAGAGAGGGGCGGGCGGATCTGGGGGGAGCGGTGCGCGGTTGAAAGAAGGGCAACAGTAGAGAAAAGTCTATAATAAAAAGGTCAACATCTCCTATTTTCCTGTACAGTGTCGACAGTCTGTAATGCCTTTTTAGCATGAATGACAACGGATCCTGTCTTTTTTTTTTTAAAAAAAGGGGAATATCTTATTTTGTATTCAAACTTTGCAATTGTGAGTTCAGGCCTGCCAGCTCAATCTGAATAAGCTATTCTCACTTTATCAGGGTTTGCTGAACTGACTTTGATTGCATTGTTGCAAAATAGCAGTAATTTTTCCATTAACCCGTACAAACCCTCAGTGAGCAGGAGAACAAAGAAATATCAGAGGGATGAAAGCCGGGAGTGTCGGGAGGGAAGCCGGGAGTTTCCTAAATGGCTCTACATGTGACTGCACACACCAGGTCCTCAGGCTGGTGGGGGCTCGTCAGGGGCGCTGTTTTAGGGTCCCTTTGGGGTCCCTTGGGGTTCGAGTCCCAGTGGGCACCTTTCATCCTCTCTGCCAAATTCTATTGTTCCCTCGGTGTTAGCAGGGTAAGGAAGGGCTTCTGGGAAGCAGGGGGCAGGGTTTCCCTCTCTTCCAAGGGTCAATAGTTATTTCCTGTATCATTCCCACGCCAGGAACCTCAGTCTTCATCTAGAACTCCACTCAGGAATGCTCAAAGCCCTTTCAGAAGCCAAGCTTATCTGAACACGGAGGGGCCTTCCTTTTCTCCAATGAGGAGCCCGCAGGCTGGAGGGGAAAGCCAGTTCCTCACTAAGCAAAGAATCCCCAAGTCCTGCTGGCATTTTGGCATGTTCGGCGTCACCCCGGAAGTTGGCGGTGGCGGTGGGGGGTAGCGGGCAGGTGCAGCTGCCGTATTACTGGTTTCAAGGTAGCTATGGGAGGCTGTTGTTTTACATCTGGAGCCGCATTACCCCGATGGGAGGAAATGGGGGGCAGGCAGGATCTCCCACTCTCTCCTTTAGCATGGAGTGTGTCTGGAAGCACCAGATACGGCCAGGATGCCGTGTTTCTGCAGAAAATCCCAAAGTCGAGATGTTGATGATTACATTGTTCAAAATCGAAGCCTGATATATATATATATATATATATATATTTTAATTTGAAATGTCAAGAAGTCAGGCCCATCTTGGGCATGTGGCTCTCTGTTATGGGACTGAGCAAAGAACTAAGGTCTGCAAAAGCTTTGATCTCCCAGCCCCACAAACAAGCCCAGCTCACACAGCGGTGCTTTCCCCGGAATCCGCATCTCAGCTTTGTTTAGGAACTGCCCGTATGTTAATTACCCTCTTTACCTCCGCAGCATGGTACTGTCAAACTGCACACCCGTCTTTAGAAAATAAAAGCGAAGACGGTGCGCCCGCCATACCCTGCTCCTACAATATCCAGTCCCTGACAGCGCCTGAGCTGTCAGATGAGAGGCAGCGTCACCGGAATAAAGGTGGGCAGATGCGTGGTAATGAGACAGAAGCGTGCAGATGCTAATGGAACTCCTCGCAGCACGGGCGGCCTTAGTTAGAGGGGGCAGGTAGCAGCCGCAGACTGTCAGCGAGTCCGGATGCTACTTTCTCTTGATTCTCATTTAAGAGCTGCTTGCGCTCTGCTGGCTGTCAGTGAACTTTTCCCTCTCAGGAGCTCCAAGCCCTAGGTGATCCGTCACATTTCGACATAACTAGATGTCAAAAGAAGTTTAAGTTGTATGACGAACTGTGACGCAGTCACTGCCAGCCTCTGGCCTCCGAGGCGGTTTCTTAATGATCTGCCTGGAAACTCTGGCACCTTTTCCTGCGTTTTGTTTTCTTATTAAAATACCGGCTGAGTCTTTGTCAATATCCATGCCGGCCGCTGTGAGCTCAAGACAATATTATCCCAAGCATAATTTAATTTTCAATGTGGAGCTCAGACCCAAGCCGTCCGGTAGCGGGAGGTTCGTGTTGAACAAACAGGACCTCCCTCCAAATAGCCCATTTTAGCAGCGTTCATGACAAGGAGGTCTCTCGGGGATTTGTCAGCCCCACTGGGGACTTTGGCCATGAGAGGAGGAACCCGGGCGCAGGTGAGGGGTGTCACCGTGGGCTGCGTCCGAGTCAAGAGCGTGGGAGTGGCCCAGAGAATGGTAGATTGGGCCCATGAGAAAGTGGCTCCAACTGGCAAAAATCAGGAAACTGAAATAACCTGAGAATTGTCATCTCACATTTCAGTGAAACCTTCGGACTGCAGTCTGAGCTTTGTCAAGTCCTCATGTGCCTCTGTGCACCCTGGGACCCCTCCGATGGTGCACTTCGGGGCCGGGCTGCAGGGGCGTTTAGCACAGAGGGGCTAGAGGCAGGTGGGCACATGCGAGATGCGCCATCAGGGATGCAGCGAAGCCGCCGGCTCCTGCCCTCCTTTGTGAGGAAGGCATTTCTTGGAGCATTTAATTGGGTCGGGTCAGTTTGTTCTCTAAATATTTTCATCTTCTCCCGCCACTGTTTACATTTCCATTGGGAAAATAAACACTGCATGTTGCTTCTGCCTGCTATATTTTCTTAGAGAGTTTAATCCCAATTCCTCATGAAAGGTTTACACACACACACATACACACACACTCCAGCCCTGGTGTGAAGGCACCACAGTCCATAAAATGCTTTTCTTTCTTTCCTTCAGAGGCTGAAGGGATGTGTTACCGAAACCTGACGCCGCCATGACATAATGGAGCATTCGGAGGAATCTCACATTTTGAGAGTTCTCAATCAGAGAACCAGCCAGTCTCATCCAGAATGTTCTAAGCTACCACCGTTACCTTTTTCATCTCTTCAAACCCCCATTCCGTGCTTGCCGCCTCCCCCCGAGTCCAGCTCCTCACCACGTACCCCATCCCCTGTCCCCCGTCCCCCGGCTGGCTGTGACGCGCTTACGCTCTCGTGTGAAACGAGGCTTCCTCCCCGGATCCTGGTATTTAGTAGCCTGAAGCTCATTAGTACTTTGCTGCTTTACCCTGGAGTTTTAAATTTTTAAGCAGCTAGGATTCCTCTAAGAGGTCTTAACCTTATAATTTGTAATAACTTAGAGATCACGTATCTAAAATGTGGGTTATTAAAAAAAAAATGCTCCTTTTCCTTGGCCAGCCATTGATTTGCTTCCTCTCGCAGTCAGAGTGAGCGCTATTAAATGGGGAGATGGAAAATGCTCATTTATTTCTCTGTAGTCAAACACAAGCAATCATGAGACATTTCTTAACGCGGGTTGATCTTGCTTTAAACGGAAGCGCACGCTGTCAGGAGCGACCGAATGGGCAGCAAAGAGGGAGGACCAGCCAGTCCAAGGTCCACCAGATGGGATAAGACCAGCGTCAGAATATCGGTAAACTTGAACCTTAGCCTCCCACCGAAATGTGGACAAGTACATGCTGATTTCCGACTGCTTTGGGCCCTGCACTAAGCAAGGCAGCATGGCAGAAAGCACTCTGAGGTTTGGATTTGGACATAGGAGCTGTTTAATTCTGGTAAAGTTGCTCAACCTCTCTGGGCTTCAGACCTTTTTCTCTATTAAATAGTCATAGACCCTGCCTCGTAAGTGTGAAATGAATATTAAAGGAGATGCCACAAGTCAATTATCCAACGTAATGCTGGAGACCATATAGCTGACAATAGAAATGCCACCCTCCAGGTATGAGGGAGACAGTACATACACGGTGATGACCCAGCCCCAGACCCCAAGAACTTTACAGTCTTGAGTAGGGAGAACGAGACCCACACAAACAGGGCTAATTATTATATGCCAGGAA
>CAUYSK010080807.1:37500-43248 GCA_963575035.1 Avahi laniger
CTTCCCCATCTGACGCCGGTGGTTTGAGGAACGCACCTTTATAAACAGCCCAAGGGTTGGAATATCACGGTGTCGAGTACACCTCCCTCTCCCCTGCCAAGTTTGGAATCCCACAAATCTCCCCAATATCCAAGCCTTATTAGTAATGGCTTAATTATTTTGGGCTTCTCAACACGAGAAAGTTTGGATTTTAAAGCAATAAGAGCTACAATTAGCATATTATTAGGGGTAAACCAGTAAAGAATCCATTATGGCTAATAGCGAGTGTGAAATCACGAGGAATTAGCAAAATGAGATTCAATAAAATGGAAACCATAAAGATAAGCTTCTGAAGATTGGATCTTGGCTTTTTGAGCTTAAGTCTCAAATAAACAAATGAATGGTGCCCACCGAAGCCTCCCATTGGCTCCTCTTTCCCAATCCTGCCAAGGCCAGGGAGAACTTTCTGAGTGGGAGCTGGGAAGAAAGCTGGGCGGCACCACGACCCAGAAGTGGTTTGTCCAAGAGGTGGGGGGAGGGGAGGAAGGGAGGGAGAAAGTAGGCAGACCCTTAGAACACGTAAACACTGGGCTCACTGCCACCTATATGAGTCTCCTGTGTTGGAATACGGCACAGAAGTCCTGCAGCCTGTGCATTGGCCACTCTGGTAAGTACTCTTGGCACATGGAAAACCCAAAAAGTTGGAAAGAGAAAAAAAAAAAAAACTCCTATCTTTGTCACAGTGAAAATTGCGACTCTCATAGGTCCTGCAACAGCAGCAATGTCAGGGCAAGGATGCAGGGACGTTGCGAGTGAGAGAGTTTCTCCTCAGAGGTGTGGTGTGAGGTGTGGCTGGAGTTCATCCTCCACTGAGTCCAAGGGTGGAAACTAGATTCTCTGGCTTAGCTCTGCCTTCTTCAAATGCTTCACAGCAGTGTGGAGACACGTTCTGCTGTGCAGATGGAGAAGCTCATTGGGAATGCTGGTGCCCACGGGAGGCTCAAAGAAAGAGGAGCTCCAACGTTGGGAATGACAACATTTGTTCTGGACAAGGAGCATGTCCTTGAAAAGGGGGCCTGTAAGATCCAAAAATTTCTATGTATGAGGATTAGGTGCTGGGGGCAGTGAGTATAAGGGAGTATTATAAGCTGTAAGAGTATGAGCAAGGACTTGGCCAGATTTTACCAAGCACACTGCTTTGTCAAGACAGGATCATTGGGTTATTTGCCCTGATCTCCTGCACGCTTGAGGTCAACTGTTGCCTTTATAATTGAAATACCATTTGGCTGGGTATAAAATTCTTCCTCTTCTTCAGAACTGCATAGATATTGTTCCACTGTCTTTTGGCACTGAATATCAGGCTAATTCTTTACCATTTGCTTCTTGGTTGGCTACATTTCATCACTGAACGCTTTTTTTTTTAATTTTTCAAAAAGAACTGGGTTGCTATATTTCATAATATACTTTATATTTGAAAACATTTCCCTATTGCTTTTGTACTTGCCTGACAATTTGACTAGATATAATTTGCTTAAGTCACATGTTCTTTTCCTCAGAACTCTGTAGACATTCCTCACTCATCTTCTATCTGTGAACATTCCTCACCGGGGATGACTTCTCTGTTGCCCACGCCTTCTTGTGGTTCCCAGGGGCCCGAAGAGATATTTCTTTTCCACTTGAAGTCTAAGAACTTGACCAGGGAATGTCTCAGTGCCGACCACTCTCCACCAGCATTTCCTGGAACACAGCATGCCCTTGTAAACTATAGATTTAGATCTTTCTTTGTCTCTTGGAAATTCTATGCTGTTATATCTTCGAATATTTTTTGGTTCTGTTTGTGGGATTCTCTAATTCAGGATCACTACATGTCCTTATCTTGCATAGATCCAATAGGCTTTTAATTCACTGATGTTTAGCATCAGTGATCATGTTATGATCTCCCACAGACCCCCAGCCTGTAAGTACCTGGAAGGAAGCAAAGCGTCTTATTTATCTTTGTTCCCGCAGATCCCAGTACGTGATAGATGCTCAAAAGCAGCCGTGGCATTAACCTGCACGTGACCTTGTTAGTTAGAGTTTAAACTTGGTTTTCAGAGAAATTCAGAGCCACTGGAGGTTTTTGATGTAGGTGGCAGTGGTTGACATGACCTGACATGAACACATATCACCTCCAAGTGTAGGGGGCTGGAGGGAGAGGGTGGTGTTGCTGCCGAATGGCGGTGGGGCCAGAGATGCTGATTTGATAGGAAAAGTAAACGTGGCAAACAAACACAGGTATTTGAGACTCCTCCCAGTGGAAAAATTCAGACCGGCATTTCTGCAGGGACAGCAGGTGGCTAATGGGAAGGGACATGGCCTTTGTTCCCGGAAAACGACTGGAAAGTTCTGCAGGCCCTCTTTCCTCTTGGGTTTTTTTTCTTCTTTGATGTGCAATTTATAAATTAATTTCTAGCACCAAACTCCCCAGAAGATTGGTACGCTAAAATTTTTTAGAAATATTTTTGCATCCATGACAACCCAGGCAGAAATTGGATGGCTCATTCAAAGCGCTTGTTTGAAGAGTTCGGTGATGACGTGATGTACAGAGGTGTGGACTGGGCCCAGGGGACCACCAAGGGATGCGAGTGTTGGCCACCGAAGAAGAGCCTCCTTCAGGGCTCTGTGCCCACCCTCCCACCTTCCCCCTCTGCTTTCTGCTCGCTCCTCCCATGGGCCAAGCCCAGCTAGATGCCAGGGAACCTGAGTGACCCCATTAGCCACAGAGGTCGGCCCCCAGGTCCGGAGCTGGGCAGAAAAGAGCAAAGTGTGGATCTGGAGGGACCCAGTCCGCTCCAAGGAGACAACTTCCCTCATAATCGAGTAAATCAAATAACAACAAATCAAATTAAATAAATTCCGTTTTTCTCCTATTAGGTTGCCAGGGATGGAAAAGTTCGAAAACAAGCTGTGTGGGTGAGGGCGTGTGAAGAAGGAGGTGCCCTCTTGTGTCATCTGTGGGAGGGTGACGAGGAACGACCTCTAAGAGTGCACTTTGACAGCATCTGTCAAAGTGACAAGTGCATCCACCCTGTGACAGAGAAATTCCGCGTCCAGGAAGCCATCCTGCAGATATATTCAAACATGGACACAATGCTGTGTGCTCAGCCCTATTCATTACCGCATTGTTTGTAATAGCAGAACATTGGCTCAAACCCAAACATCCATCAGCCGGAGACTGTTACATAAATCACGGTCCCCACACAATGGAGTACTACGCAGCCATAAAGGAAGAATGAGGAGACTCTTTCTGTGATGATTTATTGTTAAGCGAAGAAAGCAAGGTGCAATCATTTGTACTAAACGGTGGGGAGGGAGATGGAGATAGAGCAATGTGATGTCTCTGGACAATGGACACACAAGAAACTGAGGACATTGCTTGTGTCCAGCAAGGGGACTGGGTGGCCGGGGGACAGCACAGCAGGGAAGTTTCACTGTACGACTTTTGGGTTTTTATACATACAGTAAGTATGGGCTTTACCCATTCAGCAAATGAATAAAGTCCATACTTTTTAAAATCCTGTTTAAAAGCTCATTCCTGACCATCTCTGACCCATGAAACAGGTGTATGGAAAACTGAGTGTGCAAAGTGAAGCATCCCAGGATGCTAGGATTCCAGACCGAGGAGGGGCCTGCTGCGATTGTCTGGAATGATGCTCTCCTTGCCCAAGCGCTGTGAGCCTCTGTGAAGCAGCAAAACAATCGAAAGGACCAGATGCCTTCCTTAGAAGCTTTCTGGCTTCAAAGTATTAATAGGATACACACAAGCTATGACTCCCTGGCCACCTTCTCCCAGGATGTGTGTTATTGGCAAGCGGTGTTGGCAGAGGCAGGAGGAACCTCTGGGGGCTGCTGTCGGGACCTGGCCCCTGCCCTGTGTCCACTTAGTGCTCACCCACTTCCCCCGTGTCACCATTCTCTCTCCTGTTTTATTCTGCTGTGTCCCTGGAGCCATGACTTACACCGCAAGAGCTTCAGTCCCTTCGTGACACTGAGCTTCAGGGCTGCAATCTCCTGATCTCTGGATTAGACAGGAAAGATAGCACGTGTCATCGTGGGAGCAAGCATGGGAATCCTTGGCTTCTGCCTGCTTCATATCCACACTCATCACACTCCTCCACCTCCTGCCTGTTCACTCCCTGGGTCCTCTTGCCGGACGCTTGGCTCCCTTGCTGGAGAAGAGAAGCAGCCACATCCCGGGGGCAACACCAAGTGTGGCATGATGGGCAACACTGAATAACCACAACAGCGGTGCTGGCCCCGCTCCGGCCACACCGGCTTCTTGCTGTTCTTGAGCACAGCAAGCAGGCACCGGCCATGGAACCTTTGCCTTGGTTGTTCTCTCTGCTTGGAACGCTCTTGCCTTGGATAACAAGGCACTTTCCTCTACTTCCTTCAGGCCTCTGCGTAAATGTCACCCCCTCAGCGAGGGCCTCCCCAGCCACCCTAAAACGCCACCCCCCATCCCACGCCAGCGCTCCCCGCTCCACTTGCAGGCTTTGGGTTTCTCAGTAGATCTGACACCCATCTAACATGAAATAGAGTTTGTTATTATTGGTTAAATTATCTGTACATTATCTGGAATGTAAGCCTCATAAGTACAGGCATTTTTCCCCCCATTTTTCTCACTGATGAACTCTTAGCACCTGGAAGAGTGCCTGCCACTCCCATGCTCAGTGTTCATGAAATTACTAACTTAGTTGTGGCTCTTAATCTCAGTAGTTTTTGACCCTTTACCTTTGTGTCTCAGCCACTGGACTATGCACTTCCTCCGCTGTCATTAATACGACCCTGGGACCGACCACAGTGCCGGGTGATGCTCAAGAAATGTTTCAGTTGGAGGAACAAATAAAGGCTCTTTGTTTCACGGCCTTAACCCTTGATGATTTCCATTCTGATGATACAGGACTGTCATCGGCCACCGGCAAACGCAGCAAAGGTCATTTAGGGTCCTCTGCTGATAACTCCTCCACTTGATTTTCTTACTTTTAGTTTCTTAGACACGTTTTGGTCTAGGATGTGTGAGAGATGATGAGATGACGGGCACAGTTCCAGGGACTGGAGAACTGTGGGCCGTGTCTAGACGATGAAATAGCATCCGGGAGGTTGACTTCACAACTCTATCTCTTTGTTTTTGGACTGTGAAGTTTAGCTTTTCTTTGCGAGAAGCAATTACTATGATGGATCTTATTCATATAATAAAGAGAGGCTCCCTCTTGCTGATTGCCTACCCATGTCAGGAACTACACTAAGCACTCAATTGGATACATTAATTTAAACTTTGTGGCAACGTCATGGGAAGGTTATTGCTTTTATACTGTGTTTGCAGAAAAGGTAACTAAGCTTCAGAGAGATAGAGTGAACTTGTTTAAGGTTCTGGAGGTAGAAACCGGTGAAACTGGAGTCTAAATCCTAACTTGATAATCTCTAACTCTTTGGCTTAATCTTAAATGTTCTCTGCCATCATCCTACAGAAGAGTAATGCATTGAGTGGGTTTGTAGTAAGGCAAGATATTAGTCAGGGTAAGCTGACTGTTAAAACAATGCCCTCAATCAACTCACGTTGGATCACAGATCTAAACCTAAGGAGTGAAACTATTAGAACCCTAGAGGAAGAAGTTGGAAATTCTCTTCTAGACATTGGCCTAGGCAAAGAATTTATGAAGAAGACCCCAAAGGCAAATACAGCAACAACAAAAATAAATAAATGGGAGCTAATCAAATTAAAAAGCT
>CAUYSK010080808.1:0-11844 GCA_963575035.1 Avahi laniger
AAGCTGATTCTCGTGAATTTGAGTAGCTGAGTTCTTTTACGTTTGTTTTATTTACTGAAGTACCTGGCACAAAAAGCACCAAAACCTAGAGCAGTAGTTTGTGTAAATGCTCATGCGTTTGTATAATTGTTGATCCACTTATAATTTGTGCAATACTGTATGTATGTAGAGAGTGAGTTATCAATAAAGAAATGTGGCCTCTTTGTGATTATAAAAAAAAAAAAAAAAAAAAAGAAAATTAAATGTTTAGGATTATATTTAACTAAGGAAGTGATAGACCTCAATAGGAAGAACTATGATACGCTGAGAAAAGAAATTGCAGAGGATGTAAACAGATGGAAAACACTACCATGCTCATGGATTGGCAGAATCAATATTGTTAAAGTGTCTATACTATCTAAAGTGATCTACAGAATCAACGCAAAATCCCTATCAAAATACCAACACCACTTTTTTTTTCTTGCAGATCTAGAAAAAAGGGAAGACCCCGTATAGCCAAACAATCTTAAGCAAAAAGAATATATACCGTGGAGTACTGCTAAGCCACAAAAAATAATGGTTCTTTTTTTTTTTTTTTCTGCTTTGTCAAAGGGAACAAGTATTCTGTAATCATTAAAACTAAACTTTAAAATGTTTTTTTAAGGATGGGAAGGGTATGAAGAGAAGCTGACTAATGGTCACAAAAACACACAGGGAATAAATCCTAATGTTTGATAGTACAATGGGGTGACCATAGTTATCAATATTTTATTGTATGTTTCAGAATAGCTAGAAGAGAAGATTTGGAATGTTCTCAATACAAATGATAAATATTTGAGGTCACACCCCCTAATTTGAATCATTACCCATTGAATACATATATCAAAATGTCACATAAATATATCTAAAATTATGTATCGATAAGAAAGGTTTTTTTAGAGATAAAGTCCAGAATTTTATCTCCCAGCTTTTTAAT
Organism: Avahi laniger; assembly: GCA_963575035.1. Taxonomy (NCBI): domain Eukaryota; kingdom Metazoa; phylum Chordata; class Mammalia; order Primates; family Indriidae; genus Avahi; species Avahi laniger. The sequence continues at coordinate 956 of CAUYSK010080808.1, forward strand.
AAAAAGCAAATTTCTTAAAAACAAATAAAAGAAAAAAAAGTGGTGATCTAGCACCTCTTGTATTATCCTGGGTGGAGATGGAGCCCATCCTTTGAAGTGAGGTGTCACAAGGATGAAAAAACAAGCACCACATGTACTTGCCATCAAACTGACACTAACTGATGAGCACTTAGGTTGCGTGGTACTTCTGTGATGGTCAGGTTTGTGACCAATACGACTAAAGAGAGCAAGCAAAACTTGCTGGAAAGGTTGAGAAAACTGGGGTTTGATATCTCTCAAGATGAAATATTCACGTCTCTGACTTCGGCCAGAAGTTTAGTAGAACAGAAACACGTCAGACCTGTGCTGCTAGTTTGTGATAGGCACTACCTGATTTCAAAGGAATGTTAAGATTCTATGTGTTTCAGCAGTGAGGTGGATTTGGGATACGTAAGCAGAGTCCCTGGTCTGGAAGAAACCTTTGTCATTCAGTCTAGGACTACATTTGCAACATCATTATGTATAAGAAAATACCCAAAGAATCACACACAAGTGATCCTAATGCTGTGGTCAATAGGATTGGCTCCAGAACATTTTCATTATCAAATTCTGAAGCAAGTATTCCGGTTGCTCCTGGATGGGGCACCTCTGATAGCAATCCACGAAACCGGGTATTACGAGAGGAAAGATGGCTTAGCCCTGGAGCCTGGACCATTTGTGACTGCTTTAAAGTATTCCACAGACACCAAAGCCATAGCGGTGGGAAAGCCAGAGAGGACATTCTTTCTGGAAGCATTGCGGGGAACTGGCTGTGAACCTGAGGAGACTGTCGTGGTAGATGGTTGCAGCGACGATGTTGGTGGAGCTCAGAATGCTGCCATGCCGGGTATGTTAGTAAAAACTGGGAAATATCGAGCAGCAGGTGAAGAAAAAATTAATCCGTCTCCTTACTTAACTTGTGAGAGCTTTCCTCATGCTGTGGACCTCATTCTGCCCTATCTGCTGTGAACCGCATAGTGAACCACGACGTGCATCTGAAGCAACTTGTAATGCAGCTTTTTATCGTCTGGAATGAATCTCTTACCAACTCAATGCCAGGATCGATAGACACATACCACTCAATGCCGACCGTGTGTTAGCCTTCTTTTATTGTGCATTAATTAGAAAGAAAGGTATTGAATTGCAGCCAGCAACTAAGCCTCACCAATCCCGTTTGTTTTATTCTGTAATTGAAGATGAGGCCCAAAGAAAGGGAAAGCTGAGGTTTTGTGCCATTCCTTTTGAAGTATTCATCAGGTTAGGCAGGCCTGAGAGGGAGAAGCTACTGCAGGGGAGAGTGTTCTCTGCTATCTCCTCACTGGAAAACAGGGGGCAAGGGAGGAATTCAGACGTGAATAAAGTTGAATGATGGTTTTTAAATTATGCACACAAATCAGTAGCAGTCATATACGCCAGTAACAGTCAAGGCAAGAATCAAATCAAAGTCGCAACACCTTTCACAATAGCATCAAAGAAAATTAAATGTTTAGGATTATATTTAACTAAGGAAGTGATAGACCTCAATAGGAAGAACTATGATAAATTTAAATTATGAAGTAATGCATTAAAAGGTGCATTAGGCTGTAGTTTTAATATCAAGTTCTACTGTGAAATCCATCGGAAGTGCCAAGCAGAGTATAAGACGTAAGCAGCGAAGCGAATTGTCCTTTTGCCCGAGTGAGACAGTGAATTTGCTTTAACAGATGTTGAAAACCAGATTTTCTGCTGTATTCCCAGCACGGGTGATTTCTTTTCTCTTCATTAGCCAGAGATGACTAATTTAAATTCAGAACCTGATTTTCATTTAAAATAATATTTTGATTAATAACCTCTTCATTGACGATAGCTGTTATACTGTGTAACAGTTGTTTTGGAAATTTTATGTAAAATTAAAACTATCAGTATTTTACAGATGTTTCAATTAGACATTGCTATTAACAGGAACAGCACAGAAACTAAAATCAAGCCTCCAATGTCTTACAGACCACACATTTTTTAAGTTTAGTGTCCACTAGGGTCCTATTAACTGTACATTTGCAAGATTTCATTACTTTTGCCTCTGACATTGTGGGGAAAATCTTTTAGAAGCTATTGGGACAGGTTCAAGCTTTTACGTACTTGGTTACTACAGCTGTAAAATGAAATCTCGCCTTGCAGCACGTATAATTTTTCTCATGTTAAACCCACCAAAATGAAGGAGACTAACTAGGTAATGATTTTCCCAGTGCATTTGCATACTGTGATAATCCTGGGCCTTCACAATTGTTTTACAGGGCTCTTGGGCATTGGGTTCTTAGAATGTAGTTGTATACCATTGTAGCGTTCACCTTATTGAAACTCACACTGATGTTAATGAGCTTTGGGTTTTGATGGTTGTTTAGAGATCAGCTTGGTCTTAGATGAAAGGGAGGAAAACTAAATAAATGGTAGTTTGGTGAAAAAAATTTATTTTTACTGTAAAAAGTGATACCTTTCTTTGTAAATTGCCAGTTTTCTACTTCAGCTTTTATGCAAATTTTATGGCGTGTCTGGTTTAAATTTTCATTGAAAGCTCATCAAATTAACCAGATTGGGTTCCCAGCCTCCTCCCCCCACCCTCTCAGTCCGAATTGTTCATGTTCTCAACACTCTCTTCTGTTTTTTATTCCATAAACTTAAAAGTGAGCCATAAAAACAAATAGATCGCCATTGTAAAAAGAAAATTCTCAGAAGACAGGCAAAACGCCAGTCTCATACAGATACAGAAATGAACAGGATTAAAGATTTCATTTTACCAGAGAGATGCTACAGTTGGTTCAAAGTAAATATCAAAGCACACAGATTGTGGTGGAGCAAAGGAATTGATTTGCAAATGGAGGAAAAACTGGTTTTTCCACAGAGAGCAAAGGAGACGATAAAAACTACTGAACAAGTTTGCCAGACCTTACATTTCCATTCATTAGATATCTAGAATTTACAGAGACACATAAAGCAGCTGAAAGAGCAATGAACACACTGCCTACAAAGTATTGCTTTGCATGGCGGATTGCTTTACACGGCACATAGCTTTCCATCAAAGTGCAGCATTATTTTTGTCCCACAGCATGATTTTTCGTGTCTCTCTCTCAACATGCCATTTAAAATAAAGAGCAGTGTCCTTTCTTATCAAGTCGGCCCTCTGTTAACGCCAAACGTAGGTGGAATCCCTTCTGAATGTCGTAACTCTTTATATGTTAAACATATTTACCCACCTTGTTCTTAAATTAAAGATGGAACATTAGTAAAGTTAAGATGAACAAGGCCTTTGTTGACAAAAGAAAGGAAATCGGTATCGGGACTAAACGTGAGAAAGTCAGTGCTGTAAATTATTAAGGTAAAAGGGAGCGTCTGCGAAGTTCTGCATAGCCAGTGTTAACCTATTGTTACGCAGGTTTGTCGAACTGTTGTGGCGCTCCTGTTGCAGCGGCGAGCTGCCTCCGAGCGGCGCGCTCGCTCCGAGCGGCGAGCTGGCTGCGTTCATGGGCGATGGCTGGTCCTGCATTTCTGAATGTGTGGCCTTAGTGCAGCTGTCCCTGGATGTGAAGGCGTGCATCTTCTCGGCCACGTGCACTTGGCTGCACAGAATTGAAGAACGATCTGCGGAGACTGCACTGCCACTCTTCTGCAGCCGCCTGTCCTTCCGGCGAGGTCGGTATCTGTAGTCCGGGTGTTTCTCTCTGTGCATGGCTTGCAGTCTCTGTGCCTCTTGGAAGAACGGCGATTTTTCGGCTTCTGTGAGCATTCTCCACTGGTATCCCAGCCGCTTGCTAATCTCTGAGTTTTGCATCTGAGGATTTTCCAGAGCCATCTTGCGCCTCTGATCCCGAGACCAGACCATGAACGCGTTCATGGGTCGCTTGACCCGGTCCAGTCCGCTCTCTTCCCGGTTTCCTCCTGTTTCACGCTGATAATTCAAGCCGGGGTTGTCAGCCCAAAAGAAGGAAGAGTTTTTCCCGAAAGCGAGGATATTCGGATGCTGTGCGGCTGGACTGTAGTTACTGCTGTTCGATACTCTGAACATAGTGGAAGCATATGATTGCACCTTTAAAAGGGACGGGGTAAGAGTTCAGGAACATATTCTACTATCCAAAGCTTATTTCTGCCAGAGACTTTGTTGCCTTAACTTTTGTGATGAAATATTCGTTTCTCCGCCCCAACACGCCCCCTCAACTCCACCCGCGCGAATCCACCGCCAGCTGGCACTCTATCAACCTATGCATTCCCAAGCAAAACACTGCGTCCTTGCTCTGCTTCTAACCCGCCGCCCTGAAGTTTCTACTACTCTCCTTAAGAGTGCAGGACCGACTGTATCACACATTATTTTATGTCCCTTTACATCAAAGGATGAGGATACAGCAAAGGGAGATACTAACGAATTTCTTATCATTGTCAATACGTCTGAGGGTCATCTTTGAATAACAAAAGCTTAAAGAGAGCCTACTTCTGTTAAGCATACCACACACATCACTGTTCATTGAATTTATGGTAAACATTTTCGTTGTTTCTTCACTTCTACTTAAAGAGTGACTAAATACTCCTTGTAAATTTTGACTGGGAAATAATTGGGAATTCCATGCTATTGTCTATGCTAACAATGAAGTATCAGAATATTAATATATCCTTATAGCTATTTAATGGCCGATTTCTGGAATGACTAATATTCTGTTTTTAAAAAATATTTCCTTAAAAGAAAAACAAAGGACCTTTGAACTCAAACATTGCCAGGCAAGTATTAAGATGGGCTATAAAGGGACTACTTGGGGGTGAGGGAGGATAGGCTGTATAGTGATATACTTTTTAAGTGATTCTCTTCTTCACTTTCACATGAATAGTGACTTAAAAAACAATCTCTTACAAATATAAATTAAATTTCTGTCCACAGCTAATGAATTAGAGCCACCAGTTTATCAACGTTTACATTTTAGTCCACCCTACTACAAAATTAGCTGGTCATGGCTTACCAAGTGAAATAAGTGAACAACGTCCTCAAATAAACCATGAAGTCAGATTTTGGAAATTACGTTCTAAGGCATCTTTGATGAAATTAAATAGGAGGAAACTCCCTCCCCTGTACAGGTCTTAAAGCCATATTAGCAAAATGGCAGTAACAACTTCAGGTTGCACAGGACACATCCTATTAACAAAGATGAAGTCGGTGAAGACTGCATAAGAGTGATGCCAAAATTCCTGAGAAAATAAAATAAGGATCCTGAAGTTTGTAGAAATAATTTGCGTAATCAAATGGAGTTCATCCAGTAAATGTTATAGTTAATTAACATTAGAAACTGAAAAACAAATATAACTGTATGCCGGCAAAAGATAAATATAAAATCCATAATTCATATCCTAGTCATCTAATAAAGTTTAGTATCCAGGATACAAATAAAATGGAAATATATTGTTATTTGACTCTTCAAAATGTACCTTAATTTAGAATCAAATCCTTAAATTACACTCATACTCAAAAACAGATTTTCTAAAACTGGAAATTGCTTAATATATGAGAAAAATATATACCACTTCCAAAGTTGACATAAAAAAAGCAAAAAGTGACACGTGCTACAACATAGGTGAACCTTGAAAACATTATGCTGCTTGGAAAAATCAGACACACAAGAAGCCAAACACTGTGTGATTCCATTTGCATGCCATACCCCAATGTCCAGCAAATGCAAACACACAGAAACAGAAGCAGATTAGTGGTTGCCAAGGAGTGGGTGGGAGAGAGCACTGGGAGTGACAACAAATGGGTGCAGGCTTTCCCTTTTGGGGCGGTAATATGTTCTGGAACTAGGCAGAGGTAGGTGGTGGTTGCACAATGTGGTGAATGTGCTACCAACCAAGTATCGCAGTGACTGAAATCCAAATGAGGAAGTTTATTGGCAGTTTTCAGGTTGCAATTTGAGGAACACAGATTTCCGGAAGCGTGCGAAATTGCATCCCAAACAGCTATTTTGCGGCAGGGTTTTTTAAGGAAATAAGAGGAAGTTAGCAGTCATTAGCTCATTCTTAACCTATTACTTTGATTGGTGGTTAAAGATTACCATAACACTCATTGGTTTCTAGCAAAAGTCCTTGATTCAGAGGTTTGGGGAGAAAAATTCCGTTTCTCATAAATGGCAGTGATTTTTGTTTGCAGCCTCAGCAAGTACATCCTGCACTGACGCAGTCTGCAGACGGCATTCTGGAACAAAATGCTCTTGCAGTGGTCAGCTCCCACTGCCTTCCTTTCACAGGACTACTGAATTGAACACTTTAAAATTGTGAATTTTATGCTGTTATGTGCCTATATTAAATATATATATATATATTTAAGAAGGGCAAAGGGCAAAAAGAGCCATGTGTGGTGGCTCATGCCTGTAGTCCCAGCCACTTGGGAGCCCAGGAGTTCAGGGCTGCTTGGGTGACAGAGAGGGTGAGGCCCTGTTTCCAAAAAAAAAAAAAAGAAAAAAAAGAAAGAAAGAAAAGAAAAGGACCTCACAGACATGCACGTATGCCATTATGTAAAGGGGAAGTGGGGACTCACTTGGGCAGCTGGCAGTCAATAAAGTTTAAATACAAAGAGATTGTGTTGCTTTTGATGTACAGCTTCTAAGATAGTGCAAAACATATATAACATATGTTAGATTCTCGAAGTATTTCTCCAATGCTTCAAGCAATGAAATGGGCAAAAATAGCTGCAGGTTTAGAGAAGGAAACTGAAGTGGCAATCTGTTTTTTTTTTTTTTAACAAAAGAAAGCAGCTCTGGTCTTTCTTTAAAGCAACAAACTTTGAATGTAAAAATAGGGGTAGGGAGGGAGGGAATATTTAATTTACCTCTTTAATATGATATTGATAATTTACCTAATATTTCTTTGAGTGAATTTTTGATGTTTCAACTCATTTTAATCTCTCAGTCAGGTCTAATATTCAGTCACTATGCCCAGGGACTTTATTCACAGTCCTTCCAATATCGGGCCTTTGTACCAGAGGTTAAACATATGCTCACTGGGCTCCTGGGAGACCCCAGTTCCTGGGACATCGTTCTCATCCCCCAAGTTCAATAAATAGTAAGTTAAAGCACTACTGTGTTATGTGACTACAACCTTTCGCATTCATTTATGTCCATGTCTCAGCAGTTGTTAAATATTTTGGCCTCAGTCAGGCCCACAGCAATCTTAAGTGGTAGGAGGTGAAACGGTCCTGTTAACATTAAGTCTGAACAGGATTCACTAAGAACAAATGTTGCCAAACTTACAGACTCATTTTATCTTTTGGTGGTGTTAGAAAATTGCTCAAAAGACATTAGTTTCAACATTAATTCAACACGGACCCTGGTTTCTTTTCAAATTACTATAAAAATGAATGGGAATTGAAGAATAGTAATCTCTATTATTCCAAAAAAATTAATTGCATTTGAGGTAAACTACATATTTTGTTCTCACTCGTTAAATACACCTAACTTAATTTCTATGGCGAATGCAAGTGCTGTATAGGCAATTAAACTTGAAAAATTTTATGTCAGTAATTTTTATTTTTTCTCCTCACAAAATGTGATTCAGTGCATCGTCAAGCTAAGAAATGAATACAACAAAAATTACATGACTATATTACTCCATTCATTTGCCCGTATTTTATCTCAAAACATTCCCATCAAAATACAAATATAAGAGGTCATAAACTACTCCCCAGGTCTTACGCTAGATGTAGTTTGCTAATCTGAGTCCACTTATGTGTCCTATGTGTCCATTTCCCCTACCTATGAGTGCCTATGAGCTGTTTTATTGAAGCCTAATGATAGGACACTAAGACACATGCAATTAAAAAAAAAGTAAATAAAATGCAAAACGGCAAAATTAAAAACCTCTGTGAAAGGGCACCATCAAAGAAATGAAAAGATGTAACAGTGTAATTCTCAATTTAGGATTTTAAAAATTGTAATTAATATCTAACCTAGGCTGGGCACGGTGGCTCACGCCTGTAGTCCCAGCTACTCAGGAGGCTGAGGCAGGAGGATCGCTTGAGCCCAGGAGTTTGAGGTTGCAGTGAGCTAGGCTGATGCCACTGTACTCCAGCCAGGGCCACAGAGTGAGACTGTCTCAAAGAAAAAAAAAGCCTCACATAATTCCCTTTGAGACTTTCGAGACAGATGTCACTTTGAGCAGTTGGTGTTGTTGATGTTGTTATTGTTGTTGTTGTATAGCTGTGTACAAATTAATGCCCGGCTCTTTAATTGCTAGGTTCCACTATTCCAAGATTTTAATCAGATAAATCATCTAGAATCTAATTCACTTAAACATGATCGACTTCATCGGCATCTCCTTCCCAGGTGTTATCTAATTAATGGGTGTGAGGATAAGTATCTGAACAAATGGATGTTAGAAATGCATATATACCGTATTTAGTTTACAACTTCAAAATAATGCTGCTTGTTTTTCCTCTCTAATTTCACTGAACATTTTCTTTCTTTTAATGCATTATTTTGATTTTTCCAGAATATGGGAAATTGTCTCTAAAAAACAAGTTTTAATCTTAGGGAGCACTTTGGCATAGCCTCAAGAATTTCCCCATATCAATTGTAACTGATAGCATTACATCTCTGCTACCCATGCCTCAGATGTGTAAACAGAAAGCTGATTACAATACAATCTTCCTTTCTACCTTGAAGGGAACAGGTAACATCACTCCTTTCATTTACCTTCTGAGGCACCAACGCGAGATACTCTTTTTAGTTCCTCTAATCAGCTCAGATGCTGCACGTGTTAGCTTATTCCTTTCTATAAAATGAAGGTCACTTTTGATCTTTTCTAGGCTCTCCCTTCTATTCCTTTCTGTCCAAGGTCAACTATACTCCCCGTTCTCTAGTGAGCCAGCAGCTGTTTGACCAAAAACTATTTTAAGAAACAGTTTTTAAAGATATTTCATGGAACTGTTCTGTTGTACTCTCACAAACATTACCTTTTTCTCACTTTGTTGCATTAAGATCAGAGACTGCTTTCGTTTTGTTTTTAATGTTTTTGAAATGTTTTGTTAAGTGTACAAATGCTTGATCAACTCAAGAATATCTCTCAGTTTTTGGTTTGCTGGAAAATAAATGTTTTCCTTTTAGTGATTTATATTTGAGAGAGGCTGTCCTTTAGCTGCCATACATTTCACAAGTACTTTTCCAATTTTGGACTTATAATTGCATTTTTTTAATGCTTTAGCCTTCAAAACAATCACGTAATAGTAATGGTTATAACATGTGTCCCTGTTTTGGTCTTGTTTGAATGACAATGGCTTTAATATCTTACCAGCTAAAAAACGTTGCTTGTTTGTAAAATATCCTTTTTGCTGAAAACTGCAGCAGGTATCTGACGGTATCTGACAACATCAATGGGAGAATCTGAGGAATTATGGGCTTCTTATAGTTTTTATTACCTAGCAATCGTATCTTGTTTAAAATTTGACTAGAAAGGGGCTAAAACAATCATCAGACTCTGGTAACTAAAAAGTGGTAACTCCTTTGTCTGTCTGATGTCTTCTATGATGGTTGGTAGTTTGGTATTTTGTTGTTAAAGCAATGCTTACTTTTAATTTTTAAAAATTTTTGATTGTTAAAAATGATAACTATAAATCCCTTATCATTAATTTTTAATCCCCCTCATCTTAGTTACAGATTTGGTTATAACTAATTTCTCATTTCTAGTATTACTTACAACTGCTTTAGTATTTTTTCCCTTAATTGAGACCAGCCAGAGGGTATTTAATATTAGAAGCTTTTAAAATAAATCAGGTTTCTTCTTATTCTTTTTCTGATGTTCTCTTAGCAACAGTTTTTTGCTTTTTGGCAAAGTTATGTGTACTCAAACCTTGTGTAGGTAACAAAGGAGCTGCAGATGAAGAACACGAAAGGCTGCGGATAAAATGAAAGCATAATTAGGCTCATTTGTGGTGAATATTTGCTTTCATGCTCCGTTTAAAACTTTCTATCATAAAGTAAGGATGTAGAAGTCTTAAGGCAATTGTGTGCACGTCCCGGTATGAATTTGAGTCACATGACTTTCTTTTTTTTTTTTTTTTATGAGACACGGTCTCACTCTGTTCCCCAGGCTGGAGTGCAGTGGTGTCATCTCAGCTCTCTGGGACCACAAACTGCTAGGCTCAAGTGATTCCCCCCCACGTCAGCAGACTCCTGAGTGGCCAGGACTACAGATGTGTGCACCAGCATCTCGCTAATTTTTCTGTTTTTTATAGAGAGAGGGATCTCTCTTTGTTTGAGGCCAGGAGTCGGCTGGTCTCCAACTTCTGGCTCCAGGCAATGCTCCTACCTCAGACTCAGAATGCCAGGATTACAGACATGAACCACCTCACCCAGCCTACATAACTTTTTATTATTATTGGTTTTATATATGTTATGATTGTTCTGTGAGCTGAACATTTGCCATTTTTCCAAGTCTTATACTCAGAGGGTTTTTACCCTCTGTAGGGGAGAAAAAGTAATATTAATATCTTTTCCTCACCCGTTGCAAGGTTCATGGCTGACACCCCATGACAAAAGACAGGCTGAAAATGAAGTCATAAGCCTTCAGAATGAAGACCAAAGAGACAGGGAAACCTGTACATTTTCATGCATAGGTTTTATGAAGAACAGAGGGTTGTGTTGGAAGCATGGTTTAACAAAGGTAGTCTGATCTACTGGGAATAAACTGGGGAGAATTTAGCAACACCCCTGTATTTAGAGTCTTCTTAGCCAGGGACTGGCCTAGTGGCTGGCACAAGGTAGGGGCTTGGTAAACATTCTTTGAACAAATAACTATTTAAGTAAGTATAAATATCTATTAAATGAATATGTATTCAAGCTGTGTCTTTGTTGAATTGCCTATAACATGAG